>JAJJLU010004057.1:0-19560 GCA_023807065.1 Isotricha intestinalis
TTATAATTTTAATTTTTTTCATTCTTTGATATTTTTCAATGCATAATTATTTTTAAATTCAAAATAAACAAATAATATATTTTTTTCATTTCTTTCTTTAAACCTTTATCTCAAATAATTATTTTCTTTATTGAATCAAACTGTTCTTAAAATTATTTTTTGTAAAGGATTATCTGTTAATGTTTGATTAATGATTTATAATTTTTTCTTAATTTTTTATCATATCTTTTAAATAAAATATTTTAATATTATATTTTCTTTTTTATTCATTTAAAAAAATATTTAATTAGGAAATTGCTTAAAAATAACATTTTGTAAATATGTAAACATTTATATTTTTAAATAAAGTTTAAAAAAAATTAAATCAATAAAATTAAATTACTAAAAACAATAACAGCAACAACAACCTTTTTTTTTAACAACTATTTCTTTATTAATATCTTCTAAAGATTTAACATAATCTACTTCACTTGAAGCATGTGAATTTTCAATTTTAGAAACTTTCTCATGTTTGTATATTTTTTCTCCAATTTTTTTAAAAATTTCAATAATATTATTTCCATTTTTAGCACTAATTTCTTCAAAAAAATCAAATTCTATTTCTTTACTATATTCTTCTCCTTCTTCTTTTAAAATTTCTCTATTTCCATCATTATCTAATTTATTTCCTAATAAACAGCAAATTATTCCTGGATCAATATTTAATTTATTAATCATACTTTTTACTTTTTCAAAAGAATTTTTTTTATCAATACTATAAACAAAGATTATAACTTTACAATTATCTATATTTTTTTTTAAAATATCATCAAAATTATCATTTCCTGGAATTTCAATTATTGATAAAAGTATATTTGTTTCTTCTATTATAAATGATATTTTTTTTATGTCAAAAAAATGATTATTTTCATTTTCTCCTATAAATTTATTATGAGTCATCCAATATAAAATAGAAGATTTTCCTACTGAAGAATCTCCTATTATTAATCCTTTAGTTGAAATGTTATTTTTTGTTTGTGTATTATTATTATTTTCATTTTCATTTTCGAAGAGAATTTGAACTTCAAAATGACTTTTTAATATTTCTTCTCTTGTTTTATTTTTTTCAGAATTATTTAGACTTTGTGTATTTTCGGTATTTGTCAAATTTATCATTTCTTTTTAAAATTAATTTTTTTTAAAATTAAAAAATATAAGTTAAAGTTATTATTTTTTAAATTAATAAAAACATCTTTTATTCATTTAAATAATAATTTATTTTATTTTATTGTTTTATTTAAATTATTAAAAGTTTCTTTTTTTCAATAAAATCAATTAATAAATTTTGATATAACAATTATTAATGTTATAGTTAAAAAAATATTACTTTTCACTGAGATTATTATACTATCACATTCCTTATAAAATACATTTAATAATAAATATAAACTATATTTAAAAATACTTAAATATTATTAAATAATGGATATATTCTTTTTTTAAATTCTAAATTATTTTCTCAAAAAATTAGGATAAATCACGACAATTTATTTAGTAAATTAATTTATTTAATTTTTTTTTAGGTTTTATTTGTTAATATCTAAACAAAATTTATTTCTAAATGTTTTTAAATTAATATATTATTATTTGATAAATTATTATTGGAAATTTTATTTCTTTTTTTTTCCTTCAACATTTCCTGAAATTCCTTCAACTAAAATATTTCTAAAATTATATTTTTTATTATTTAAAGTAATATTATCATTAATATTACCAGATAATAATAATCTTAAATTAGTTGGAGCTGAATTAAAATCTAAATTTGCAGCATTTAAATTGACTTTAGGATTTGGTAATCTGCTTTTTACTTTAATTCCTTTATCTACATTTATATTGGGTTCTTTTATTTCGATTTCAGTATTAGATAATATGGAACCCTTTTTTTCTTTTTCCTTAATATCATTTTTCATATTCAAATTTGGAGATTCATCACATTTAATTTTTGAAGTATTATTTTCTTTTTTAATTTTTCTTTTTTCTGAATAATAATTCTTTAAATTAATTTCTTCATTAATATCACCTGATAATAATAATTTTAAATTAATTGGTTGTAAATCTATATCTATTTCATTAAATTCATAAATTAATATTTAATTATACCATCATTAATTTGAGCATCCATCAATTATTTTATTTATAAATGTTTATGATATATTTTTAATCTTAATAAACAATGAATAAAAAAATGATGTCTTAATCTTTATTTTTGATATTATAAAGAAAAAATGTTATTATTTAAATTAATGACAAATATTAAAATCTCTTTAAAAAAAATTGAAAAACTAAATACGAAAAAGAAGGATTCAAACAATGAAATTAGAAAGAAAAGGAATTTAAAAGTTTACAACCTTTAAAAGCGGACATTAAATTTATAATTTTAATTTATCAGTTTTCATTTTTTCAAAGATATAGGATTAAGAAATAATTATTATATTCTTTTATTGATTGTTTAATATTTTCTGTTATTAAATTATTATTGTTATATATTTATAAAAATTGTATTAATAAATAATAGTATAATATTTTATACCCATGATTTATCCATCTAACATATCAAAAAAGGAAAATAAAATTTTAATAAAATTTGAAATAATTATCTAAGTATATATATCACAATATACATTAAATTATTTTTAATCTATTCACAAATTAAAAATATAATAATTATTTAATGGAATAGCAAAGCATTTTTTAATTTTTTTATCCTTTATAAAAAATTATTCTTACAATAAAATAATTTTAATAATCACTTATATATTTTTAATAACTAATGGATTAAATGATTGATTACTTAAAATAAATATTATTTTTTAATAACAATACATAATTTTATTACTGAAGCTAACATTTCTATTTTTTTTTTCATTTTTATGATCACCAATACTTTCAACTTTTTTAAGTGGATTTTTTAAAATAGATTTTATATTACTTTTATTAGAAATTTCACTTTCATAAACAGGAGCAGTATTAGGTTCATTTGAAATATTTGAATTAGAAATAGACAAACTATCATAACTATTTGGTCTTTTAACTTTTTTAATTTCAAATATACTTTCCCAATATTTATTATTTGAATTATAATTATTAAAATTATTTTGTATTTCAATATCTTTATCAATTTTTTTAAATCTAAATATCATTTTTTTTATTATTATATTATAAAAATTTCCTTTATTATCTGTATCAACTTGATATCTTGAATCAATTATTTGTTGACCATTAATTATAAAATTTAATTTATATTCTCTTTTTAAAACTCTTAAATTTGATAAAGGAAGATAAAAACAATTTAATGCTCTACAATATTTAAATTTAAATTCTTTATTTTTAAAAGATTTTATTTTACATCTTACATCATTTTTATTGTTTTCATTTTTATTTTTTAAATTAGGAGATAAACGATAAAAAAAAACATATTCACAATTAAATATTTTTTGAATTGATTTTTTTACTAAATAACCTTTTATATGAGCTTGTAATTTTGATATTTTAAAAAATCTTTTATTTAAAATTTGATTTATTAAATATTTCTTTTTAAAATGAATTCTATTATATTTTCTTTTTAGAAAAGAAGAAATTTCAATAGCATTATTTTTTCTTTGATTTAAAATATTGAAAATAAGTTCTCCTCTTAACTTTAATTTTTCTTCATCATTTAATGCAATAATATTATCATATTTATTTAATTCAAAAAAATTTATTTCTTTATCTTCATTAGGTTCTGAAAAGGCTTTTCTTGGAACATTTATTTGTTCAAATTTAATATAATTTTTTAATTCATCATAACTGAAATTTGTTGATAAAGAGCTGAAACTTAATTTATTTAAAATAATAATATTTGATTTTTCTTTTATTATATTTGATAAATTTTTTATAAAAATTGGACGATGATAAATCTTTGAGTCATAACTTGTTTTATGAAGAGTTTCCAACATTGTTATTTTAAAGTTATTTTTAATTATAATATTTTATTAATTATTTATAAATTACTATTTATATTGTTTATATTTTTTAAAAATTTTTTTTGAGAAAAAGATAATTAAAAGATTTAGAATTCTTGAATAAAATAAATAAATAAATAAATAATAAGAATAAAAGAATAAAAATTTTTTCTTTTATAAATTTAAAAAAGTTATTTCATTATACTCCATTAGTGTATAATTTCATTAACCAATTAGCACTTAATTTAGGTTTTATTTTTTGACTATTTTCATAATTTAAAGAACTATTATTAATATTTAATTTAAATTCATTATAAATACTTTCAAAATCTTTTTTCTCAATTTCTTCAGAATTTTTTTTAATTATATTTTTATTTTCAACATTTAAATCATTATTATAATTTATTTTATTATTATCAAAAACACAATTACCTTTATTTTTATTTTTTTTATTTTTTTTCTTTTTCTTTTTTTTTTGACCATTATTATCACCACTATCTATAAGTTTAACTAAATCATCAATATCTAAATCAACTAATCTATTATCTTCTTCATTATTTATACTTTCATCATTAATTTTATTATTAATATTATTATTATTTGTATGAGAATCAATTGAAGAAAAAGAAGATGATAAAAAATTTTTTTTTATATAAATATTATCATTTATATTATCATTATCACTTTCTATACTATCATTATCAATAAAATAATCTTTATTAGGATTTATGAAATTATCTTTTTTATTATTTTTAATTTTTAATTTTTGAGAAAGTATTTTATCAAATCTAGTCATTTCTTCTTTATCATATTTTTTATCATTTTCTAAAGAATTAATTAATTCACAATCAAAATTAGATTTTTTTTGTTCTTTAGTTTCAAATAAAATTGTAGAAATTAAATCATCCTTAATTAAAATATTATTAAAAGCTTCTAATTGAATACATTCAATAGAAAATTGATTTTTTAATAAACTTAAAGGATATTGAAATATTTGTTGAATCTCAATTGATGAATATTTTAAACTTGTTTTTATATTATCTAATTCTCTAAAAATCGTATTTCCTAAATTTGAATTTTTAATATTTTTTGTTATTTGTTGAAGAATAGTAGAATAATTATTTTTATTTGAATTAAATTGATTTAATTTTTTTAACATATTTGGATCATAAATATTAGATGAAGTTGTTATTTTATTTTTTCCTTTTATATTTTTTAATTCATTTTGAATTATAATTTTTTGAAAAAATTTATTATTTATTTCCTCAGTTTTTCTCTTAAATTGTTTATAAATTTTAGATAAATCTTCATTTTCAAATAATTTTTCTTTATATTTACATATTAATTCTTTTATTTTCTTTGATAAAATTTGTAAAAAGAAAAAATTATATTTTTCATTTAATTGACTGAAAGTAATTTTTAATTCGTTTTTATTAACTTCAATATTATTTTTTTTTAAATATTTATATTTATCTCTTTTTAATAAATGGTTTTTTTTTTTAGGAACTTTATCATTACTTGGAAAATTTTTATTATAAATTTCAATTAAAATGCTTTCAATTTCATTTTCTAATTTAAATTTTAAATGAGGATCATTTCCAATTGATTCTTCTTCACTTGAAATTAATCCAACATCACTCTTAGTAGGATAATTAAATATTTCTTCTTCATAAAAGTTTTTTTTTCTAATATCACTTGAACTTAAAGAATCATCAGAATTATCTATTTTTGATATTGAATTTATTTTATTTCTTTTATTTTTTTTATGAATTCTTATATTATTATTATTAATATTATTATCATTTGAAGTAATATGCTTTGATTCACATGTTGAATTTTTTGAATTTGTAATATTGATATTTAATTTTGCTCTTTTTGAAATATTTATTCTTGAAGAAAAAAGTTGACGTCCTCTTATTTCTCCAAATGAATTTGATGATAAAGTTGAAAAAGTGTTTTTTGATGATAAATACAATGATTGGTAATTCTCTATTAAACTTGGTACATTCATATTTTTTTATTTGTTTAATAATGATATTTATTTTATTTTTTAAATTTATAATGTTTAGTTTAAATATTTTTTTTTGGAATATTTTTTAGATATATTTAAAAAAAATATTAAATTTTTTAAAAAAATAATTAAAGCTTTTGTAATAGTAAAAATATTATTTTTAAACATTTTAAATAGTATATAATAAATGTAATAAAAAAAAGTTTATTTCTTTATTAAATGTTCATTTTTTTTCCTTTATATAACATATTATACTTTTAGCTAAATGTTTTTCCCAATTTTATTTGACCCTATTTTTAATTATTTTTTTTGTTATTAATTGTTTTTAATTTATGTAAAATAAAATAAATTGGTTAAACTTAAGTATTTTTTCTTTTTGTTAGAAAAAAGGAATATTTTAACTAAATCAATAAAACAATATTTTAAATCTTTATCTTTATTATTTTCATTATCAATAAATATTGTTTTAATATTATTTATAATACTGATTTTCTTATTTTTTTTTCTTAATTTCCTTTTTATTTTTCTTAATTTGAAATGATCATCAAATTCTTAATTCATTTTCATTCATAACCATAAAACCATAAATATTTTTTTTCAATTTTTTCTTAAAAATTGAAATATTTTTTTTTCTATCAAATGAATTTGTTTTGATAAATATTCATTATCATTTTTATTTGGTTTTTATCTTCATTAAGATTCTATGTTTACTGATTTTATTTATATGTATTAATCCTAAATGAATGATAATTTCTATTCATAAAGTTTTTTTTTTATAATTTTTATTATTTCATTTATATGTGAATAATGAATTAATCACTAATTTTCAAATTCCCTATTTATATGAATTGGACTATAAATTAAAAGAAAATTAATATAAAACAATTAAAGAATAGAAAATGCTTTTAAAAAGATTTTTTGAAAAATATTAATTTCATTGACACAAATTCATCCATTTATTGATTTAATTTAAAGAAAGATATACTATAAAAAAAATTTAAAAAAAAACAAAATTAAAATTCACTACATTTAAAACTTATAATAAAATTATTTTCTAATAAAAGTCCAAGAATACTCTCTATCTTTTTTTAATCCATCATCTCCATCACTATCACTTCTATCACTATCACTATCTCCTTTATATTTTTTTTTATTTTTTCTTGTGTAACTATGTTCCTCTTCAAAAGGGTCTTCATCGATTTCGCTTTTAATAATTTTTAAGCTTCCTAAAATCCATTCAACTTTATCACTGGAAATTCTTCCACTACCTCCAAAATAATAAGTAGCTGGGATTAATTGTCTATATAATTTACCATTATAATAAATAATGATTCCTGGACAATCTCTATCAGAAAATTTTTCAATACAATCTGTTGCAACAATTCTCATAAATTTAACTAATATAAATCTTTGTGCTAATTTCTCTAATATTTTACTTAAAACTTGACAATCTTCTATATATGTTTGATATAATAATAATACTACATAAACATCTTTAGGTGCATTTGTTACTTCTTGAATATAATCTTGTTTTCTTAATTCATATAATTTTCCAAAATGTGGTTTTGATGCGAATTCTTTTAATTCTTTTAATCTTTTTTCTTTATATTTCTTTAATATTTCATCGTTCTCTTCATCTTCTATTTCATTTAATTCTTCTAATGTTTTATGATCCATTGGATCGTAGTTTTGAATTGATTCTATTACTCTTTTTGCTATTTCATCATTTGATTCTTCTTTCTCTCTTGGAAGGTAATTTCCTAATTTTACATGAATATCTTCCCATTCTGTTGTTACGTGATTTGCCATTTTTTTTTCTTTTTATTTTCTAGAATATATTAATTTATTTATTATAATGTTTATTTTTTTTTTATTTTCTTTTTTTAAATTAAAAAAAATTAGTTAAAAAACTGGTTTATTTTTGCATTATTTTCCTTTAAGATATATATCAGAAATTATATTTTCAATAATATTAACAATTATGATTTCATTAATTTCTTTTTGATTATTTTTAGGTAGTGTTATTGAGAAAATAATTGATTTACTTAATGATTCTTATTATAAATAATACAAAAATATTATGATATAACAAAAATCCTAAATTTAAAAAATTTTAGTAGTAAGTGATTATAATAGAAATACAATTAAATTAAAAGATACAATTATTAAATACTTTATACAATATATATTCCTATATTAAAGGTTTATATATTGAATAAAATTTAAAGTAAAATTTCAAAATTATTTTCATTAACGTAATTACAAATATTATGTTATCGATTGAATTATTACATAATTAAAATTATTAAGGAATGAAAAAAAGGATTTAAACTTCGTTATGTCCAAAAATATTATCCTTTGATATTAAAGCTGAAAATTAATAAAATATTTTCTAATATTTATAAAGATAATAAATATTACATTTTTAAATTAAATTGTAAATAATTTGATTAATATAAGAGGAATTGAATTTATACCAAAAATATCTGATTAAACTGTTTTAATGAAAAAAAAAATATATAAATAATATGGAAGATATTAATTTATCAAATTCAGAATTATTATCAATAATAAAAAAGAAAGGTAACGAAACATGTGCAGATTGTAATGAAAAAAATCCTTTATGGTGTTCAATAAATAATGGAGTTTTAATATGTCCAAAATGTACAAGAAAACATAGAAAATTTGGTGAAAAAATATCAAAAATAAAGTCTTTAGAAGTGGATGAATGGGATAAAGATGAATTAATGATTCTTCAAAAAGGAGGAAATGAAAGATTTAATAATTTAATTCAAGAATATAAAATTCCATTAATTAAAGAAAATCAAGAATATAAATATTATACTAAAATAGCAGATTATTATAGAAAAATTTTAAAAGAAGAAATAAAAGGGAATTATATAAATTTAAATAAACCTTCTTTAAAAGAAGGAATTCAAAAAATTGATATTGAAGAAAAAGAAAACATAACAAATGAAAATATTAATAAACCTGAAAATAATTATTTTGAAAACATCAATGAAATACCACAAAATATGATTTATTACTCACATAATGATAATGATAAAATAAATAATAATATAATAAACCATCCTTATATTTTTGCTCAAAATAATCAAAATTTAAATAAACAACAAAGCAATTTTTCAACTAATTCTTTTCATCAAAATAATACATATCTTAATAATCAAAATCAGAATTCATTTCAGCAAAATAATATAAATATTAATTCTCCTAATCAAAATGTATATCAAAATGTGAATTATGCTAATCAAGGATACACAAATAATAATTGGAATAATATTGTGAATTCAATAAATTCATTTTTTAGTGATGTTGGAAAAAAAATCTCAAATACAATGAAAGATTATGAAATAGATAAAAGAATCAATTCTACTGCAAGTTATTTAGCTAATAAAGGAGAAGAAGTTGCAAATTCTGAAATTGTTAAAAATTTAGCTCAAAGTGCTGAAGAAAGTTTTAATACTTTAAAAAGAAAAACAAATGAAATAATGAATAATAATTCTTATTATAATATTAATAATAATGAAACTATTCAACAAGAAAAAAAAACTGAATTAAATTTAATAAATAATAATGATGAAAATAATAAAATTCCAAATAATAATAATGAAATAAAAGAAAACAATAATTCGAAAGAAGAATCTAATAATGAAGAAATTGATGGTATGATAATTAATCAACCCAAAATTCTTGATATTCCCAATTATAAACAAAATAATTTAAATGATATATATAAACCAAAAGAAATAAAAGATGATAAAAATATAGAAGAAATTCCTTTAGATATTTAATAAATTATATTAAATAGTAAAAAATTTTATTTCTCTTTTACATTCATATTATCTTTGTTATATTCTATAAAATTAAAAAATAATTAAGTATATCAATTAATAATATATTAAATTTATATTAGACAATAATATATATTTTTTAATTGAATATTAAAAGAATATTTAGAAATTCACTTATTTGAAATTTCAAAATCAAAAATCATAGATTATCAATTAATATTTTAATTAATACTCTATTATATTTTGATTATTAATTATTTATTTAAATTAAAGAAGATTTAAATGGAATTTAAAAATAATATTCAAGAACATAATGAAGAAAAAAAAGAAAATATAGAAGTTTTAGGGGAAATTAATAATATTATTCCAAAAGATATTTTAAAATGTTTTGGAACTAATAAATGGGAGGATAAGAAAGAAGGAATTAATAAAATATATAATTTTCTGAATAACAATAAAGAAACAGAAAAATTAAACACAAACTCTTTTTATACTCTTTATGATTTTATAAAAACACAAATTAAAAATTTTAAAGAAACAAATATAAATTTGTTAAAAGAATCTTTAAATATTTTTATATATATAATTCCATTTTTATCAAAAAATAAAGAAAATTTTATGTCAATATTTAATGAAATAATTAATGGATTTTATTCAAAATTACCAGATAATAAAATCAATGAATTAATTGATAAAATGTTCCTATTATTGAATAATATAAATGAAAAAGAATTTAATAACATTATTTTAGAAAAATTAAAAAATGAAAAAAAGGGAAACATTCTTAAATCATATTCAATTTTTTATGAAAATATGATTAAAAAAAAAGAAAATATAAATAATATAAATAGAGATAATATTATAATATATTGTATTAATATGTCAAATAATAGAGATCCACAAATTAGAACTTCATCAATTACATTATTAACAATTTTATATTTATATATTGGATTTGATTTAAGAAATATTTTAAGAGAAAAAATTAAAGATTCAACTTATAAACTAATAGAAGAGAATTTTAATAAAATTGATAAGGAAAATTTAGAAACATATTTAACAAATTCAAATGGAGAAAATTTAAATGAATCAATTTCTCCAAATAATAAAATATTATATTTAAATACTAATAATAATACTCCAGTCAAAAATGATAAAAATCAATTAAAAAATAATAAAAATGAAAAAATTGAGTATACAGAAATTATAAATAAAATAAATTCAGGTAAATGGGTTGAAAAAAAAGAAAATTTAGAAATTTTAATAAATGAAGTTAATTATAATTACCAAAATATAAAAAATCCGAATGAAATTATATTTATGATAAAAGAAAAATTAAATGATAAACAACAAAAATTAGTAATATTAATAAGTTCATTATTAAATTTAATGGTAAATAAATTAAAAGATGATTTTAATAAAGAATATCTTTCTTTAATTACTGTTCCTTTAATCAATAATTTAAATGATAATAATGATGAAATTAGAAAATCAACATTAAATATTATTTTTAGTATTATTTTATTTAAAGATTCAGATTTTTTAATTAATAGCTTAATTTCAAATTTAAAAAAAGAAAAATTTCATCTTCGATTTGAAATATTACATTTTTTTGTTCAATATAATAATTTAACAAAAAAACATTATAATTTATTAATTGAACCTCTTTTATTATGTTTACAAGATAAATCAAATGAAATAAGAAATTTAAGTGAAAATTTAATAAAACAATCTAAACAATTTATTAATATTACAGAATATTATTCATCAATTGATAATTTATTTAAAAAAGTTGTTGGAGAACAAATAAAAGAAATAGTAGATAAATGCTTTGGAACAATTAAAAAAATTAGTCGAGATTTTTCTTCAACTACAATTTTATCTAAGACTTCTTTTAATTCAAATTTAAGTGATAATAATAAAATGAATAGAACCATAATAAGTAAATCAAGTGATAAAACATTAAATTACCATAAAAAAAATAAAATAAGAAATAAATCAAAAGATTATGGAAGGAATGATTCAATATATAAAAATTTTATTAATTTTTTAGAAATGAAAAAAAAAAGAAATAAGAATGATTTGAAATTATCAATTGATTTAAATTATATTATTAATATGAATATAAATGACCCTTTTCATTTTTTTATTTCATTTTTTACTGAAGATTATATTAATTATAATTTATTACCAAAAAAAAAAAATCTAAAAGAAATTTTTAAAATATTTAAAAATTTATGTCAGAAAGATTCTTTTAAAGAATATTTTTATCCAAATTATGATTTAATATTAAAATTTATTATTAAATCAATTCATTTACACAATGATTTTTCAAATGAGACTTTTCTTTCATTAATTAATTTTTTAAGTTGTTTTAATGAAGAAATTAAATTAAAAGATATTTCATTAGATAATATTGAAAGTAGATTAACTTTACAATTATTAATTTTTCTTAAAGAAAAATTCAATGATGAAAAGAATGTAATAAATGTTTTATTCAAAAATTTTGTTGAAATTATTTCTATTGAAAAATCTTTTTTTAGTTTATTTGTTTATACTTTAAATAATGATAATAATAATGAAAAAGAAATAATTTTAGATTTATTTTATGAAGAATTAATAAAAGGAAAAATAATAATAAATAATCAAATAAAAACCTTTAAAACTTTAATAAATTTTTTCTATATAAATCATCAAAACACAAAAAAAAAAGTTAAATTAATCTTTAACTTTGTAATAAATACTTATGGAGAAGAAATCTTTAATGATATATGTAATCAATTAAATAAACAAGAAAAAGAAATTTTATTTTCAAATATGAATATATCATTAAATCCAATCATAAAGAATTCATCTGATTTTTCTTATTCTCAAAATAGTATTATAAGTGCTTCAACTAAAAATTCTACGTCAATGATAACAATAAATTCTGCAAATGATATTATTGATATTTTAAATGGAATTTCAACTGTAAATGATATAAATGATAGAAAAGGATATTTTGATTTAATTAAAGATTTATTTTCTTCGAAAATGAATTTTATTAATAATAAAAAATATATTTTATCTTATATTGATTTAATTTGTCAAACATTAATTAATGAATTAGAAAAATATTTTAATATAAATACAATATATAAATGTATTTCAGAAGGAGAAATAAAATATATTAATAATATAATAAATATTTTTGATCATTTATCTTTGAATAAAATTATAATTGAATCAATGAAAGAAGATATATTAAAAAAAATTTGTGTGACTTTTTTAAAGTATTTACAAAGTGACAATGAAAAAAAAGTTCATCAAATTTATTCTCAAATTTTAAAAAATATGAATACTATTATGTTAAATTTTATTCAAAATTCAAATAAAGATTTAATTATTTCTATTTTATTAGAAATTTCTTTTGAATATAGATTATCTTCGAATATCACTAATTTATCAATTAATTGTTTATTATTTTTAATGAAAGAAAAATTAATTAATTATTCTAAATTAAATTCAAAAATTATTTTAATTAAAATTACTAAAATTGTGAATGAAATTGATGAAAAAAATATACAAAAAGAAGATAAAAGAAGTTTACTTATTGTTAAATTTATTAAAAAATTACTTAATGAAATAGTTAAACTTAATAAAGAAAAAATTATGGAAGATTATCAAAAATACATAGATAATAATATAAATGATAATTATGTTTATGTTTGGATAGATAAAATTATAGAAAAAATAAATAAATAATAATTTATTGTAAATGATCTTTTTAAAAAATATAAATAAAATAAAAATTATTATAAAAAAGTATTTATATTATATATATGTTATTTCATTTATTTATAATATTGAATATTATTTATTGTCAAAACACTATTCATAGAAAACAAAAATCATTTTTTGAATTTTAATTCTATGTAAATTCTTTATTTAAATAATCATTAATTTTCTCTCATATAATTATTTGGAATATATACTAAATATTATTATTTATTTATTAAAAAGCAATATAATTCTTTTTCTTTTTTTTTGATAATCATAAATAAAAAAATTCATCATAATAAATCAACAAATGATATTTATTAAATGTATTTAAACAGAAGAAATAAAATACAACAATAATATTATTAATATTTTTCATCATTTATCTTAGAATAAAATAATTGAATTAAAAACAAAGAAAATTAAATGTAATTTTTAAATATATGTAATTCAATAAATAAATTTATAAAAATTCATTATAAAAAAATGTATTTATTTCAAATCAATAAATTTCAAAAATAAAAATTATAAAAACATATTTAAAAATATAAAAAAACAAATAATTTTTTTAAAAAGAAAATAATTCAAAATATTATTTATTAAAAAAAATCAATGAGAAGCAACCTTCGTCCTCCAATAGAAGGGACATATCAAGAAGAAAAAACTAAAAAACATCAATTTGAAGTAAATAAAAAATTTATATAACAAAAAAAAATCAAATGTTATAATAGCCCTTTCAAAATTCACATTTTCAAAAACAAAATCAAAATCAAACATCAACAAATAATCAAACACCAACAAATAATCAACAAGTAAAAAATGTAGAATATATTAGTGATATTCACCCAACAAGTCAAAGACATAAAACACCATTAAATGAATATACAATAAATCCAAAACAAATTCCTCGTCCAAATAATAATGAAGAAATATATTTAAATGCAGAAAAAACACCAATTTACGAAACAAATATAAATACTCTTCCACCACATTCAACTTCACATTATGTTATAAAAGAAACTGAAAATTCTTCTTGTAGATTTATAAGATCTACTTTAAATTATATTCCTAATTCTCAATTATTATTAAATGAAAGCAATTTATTATTTGGAATTTGTGTTCAACCCTTTGCAGAAATTCCAGATTATGAAAATGAAATTCCTAAAGTTGAAGCAAATGATGTTATTTTTAGATGTAAAACATGTAATAGTTATATTAATAATAAATATAGAATTACTTATAATACTAGTAATAAACAAGTTATTGTTTGTAATTTATGTAATTCTGAAAATGATTTTGATATGAGTAAACCTGGAATGAAAAATGAATATTTTAATAATGATTCTAATTCTGTTCCTGAATTAAATTTACCTACTATTGATTTTATTGCTCCTATTAAATTTCAAACTGGAAGTACTAATTTTAAACCACATTATATGTTTATGATTGATGTAGAAAAAAATTCTTATGAATTAGGTTTACCAAATTATATATTTAATTCTATACAAAATAATTATTTTCATAATTCTGATGAAACTTATATTTCAATTGCTTTATATGATAGTAAATATATTTATTTTTTTTATTGTGAAAACAATGATATTAGATTATCTATAATGACAGATTTAAATAATCCTTTTTGTCCAATTCCAATGAAAAAATTATATTTGAATATAAAAGACCAAAGAGATGATATTGATAAATTATTTGAAAAATTAAATTCATTTTTAGAAAATAAATATAATATAGATTCAAATTACACAAATAATTCATTTCAACAAATATCAACTCCAACAGCCTCAGCAATTAAAAGTGGAATAGATTCTTTAATAGAAAATGGAGGTAGAGTAATGATATTTACTCCAAATCCTTGTTCTCATGGGTTTGGAGCATGTATTTCAAGAGATAAATTTTCAAAAGAAAAATTTCCTGAAAAAGCAAATCCATTTTATCCACAACATGATAAATTTAATGATATTATTGATTTATGTAATAATAAAAGAATATGCATTGATCAATTTATTTTTATGAGTTATCAATATGATTTAAGTACTTTAGGTTTAATTAGTAATTTAACTGGTGGACATGTTGAATATTATAATTATACTTCTGATAATTATATTCTTAATTCTATTTTTGAAAAAATGCATTATGATTTAACTAGAATTATTTCTAGACCAAATTATAATGATTGTAAATTTATGATTAGATTATCTCAAGGTATTGATTGTGTTGAAATATTAGGTCCTTTTAATAGAAAATTAGGAGAAGCTTTTCAATTAGGTTTTTGTGATCCTGATTATTGTTATTATTATTCTTTAAGAATTAATGATAATTTAAAACCAAAAAGTAAAGTTCATATTCAAATTGTTTGTTTATTTAATGATAATTTTAATCAAAGATATTTAAGAATATTTAATAGTACTTATGAAATTACAGATGAAGTTGCTAAAATTTTTTCTTTTGCTGATGTTGATGCTATTACTAAAGGTCTTTTATTAAAAGAAATTTCATTAACTTATAGAACAGATTTTTCAAATGTTAGAAAAAATTTAGAAGAAAGAATTATAAATTCTTTTAAATATTATAGAATTAAAGAAAAAAGTGGAACTTCTTCAGGTCAATTAATTTTACCTTTAAGTATAAGATACTTACCTTTATATGTTGATTCTTTTTTAAAAAAAGGAATTTTAAAACAACATTCCAATTTAACTCATATTAATAATATAATTAGTTTAATGTTTAAATTAATGAGAATTCCAGTTTATGCAACTTTGAAATTTTTATATCCTAAATTTTATAGAATTGATGATATTCAAAATGATCAAATCAATAGATTAAATAATGAAAAAAGTGTGATTAAAGATATTGGTTTAGTAAATCCACAATATGGAATTATTCAAAAACCTTATTTATTAAGTTTAACTAAAGATAACATTGATTTTGATTCAGCTTTTTTAATTGATAATGGAGAATATATTTCTCTTCTCATATTTAATGAAATTAAAAGTGAATTTTATAATGATATTTTTAATGTTAATTCCTTTGATGAAATTTCAGAAAATGGAATTACAAGTTTAAATGAAGAAAATGAAAGTGATTTAAATCAAAGAATTTTAAATATTATATCTCAATTAAGAAAAGAAAATTCTGGTCATATTCAACCTATTAGATTATTATTATTCACTAATAGAGATATATTTAATCCACAGTTGACTTCTATGTTAATTGAAGATCAAATTGAAGGTGAAAGTAATTATAGTGATTATTTAACTAAAATTCATAAACAAATTCAAGCAAGACTTAATAATTATTAAATTCAATTAAGCAATAAGAAAACTCTACTGAAAAAATAAATAAATAATCAAAAAAAACATCAAATTAATAAGATTTATAAAGTAAAAATAAAAAACTATTTTCCAAATTTTTTAAATTTAAAATCTTTAATTATAATAAGAAATAAAATAAGAAAAACTATTCCATTAATTTAATAAAAAAATTTATATCAAATTTAATTTACACCCAAGAACACCTCTTCCTTCCCATTGATGTGGTCTAATAGTTAAATGTAAAATTTCTAATAAATTTTCTTCACTTTTTCTCATAATATCAATAGGAATATCCATATTTAATTTATCTCTAACAATTTCAGCAAGTGTTTGAAGAGGATTTTTAGAAACGCCTTTATATAAAAAATTATCAAATTTAATAATAAAATCATTAACTTTTAAACCTGCTTCAAAAGCAGGAGAATTATCTGAAACTTCAGTTATTTTTGCAAAAGGTTCTTTTGTATTTGAATTATTATTATTATCATTACTTAAAACACTTATTGGAATTGGTTCTTCTTTATTATAATTAATATTATTATTTTTTTCTTTTATTTCTTCTTCTTCTTTTTTATTATTTGAATTTACTTCTTCAAAATATTTTGACATTTTTATTTCTATTTTTTCCATTAAGTTTTTTAAATCATTTTGTTTCATTATTAATTTTTGTCTTGCTGTTCTTATTGCATATAAATCTACTCCTGATATTGGAAATCCTTCATTATCTATTAAACTTCCTTTTATTCCTGGCATTCCAGGTTGAGTTAAATATTCTGTTAATTCAAATATTTCTTTTTCTATTTCTTGACGCTCTTTATCCATTTTTAATAAATCTTCTCGAGATACTGACATTTTTAATTTTTTGAAATTAAGCTATTTTTTTTAATTAATTATTCTTTTTTGGCGAAAATTTAGTATATTTTGCTTTTTTTATTATTTTATTTATAAAGATTTATTTATTATTTTTTAAATATATCAATGAAATAAAAAATTTAATAATAATTAAAATTCCAATTAAATACTTATCAAAAACAATCAAAAAACTCCTTATATTCAATTAATATATAATATCATTAAATAAAAAAACCATTAATTAAAACAATTTTTTTAACTTATAACAAAATTACAATGTTCTCCTTCAATAAGAAATTTTCCTTCACTTTTTGTTCTTCTTAATTCTTTTTCAATTTTAGGTTTAATTAAATGTTCCATTTTTTTAACTTCAAATCAGTCAAAGCTTTATTAACAGGATTTTCAAAAACCAGAGCTTTTAATTCTAAATAAAAAGTCATATAAACACTTAACTTAACGTAAACATTATATTGTATCATTTCCAAGAATTTCATTTCTAAAATATTTAATTGATTTTTTTCAAAAAAGGGATAAATATAAGAAAAATCTCCATTACTTAAATATTTATCATCCCAAATTTTTTGAGAAATCATTAAAGAAACAAAAACCATAGGTCTCCAATTTGTAGTTTGTAAACTTAAACCAGTTAAAGCAATAATTCTATTAATATATATTAAACTTATAATACAACATTCAGAAGAAAATTGAACACAATTATAAAGAGCTTCAATGTAATTAATCATATCATCTAAAGTTGGTATTTTTCTTATATTTTCAATTCTTTGTTTATCAAAATATTGTGGATATTCATCAATATATTTTTCTTCAGAAAAAAAGTATAAATCACTTTTTTTACTTATTGTTTTTCCTAAATTCATATCTTCATTTAATTGACTTTGTAATATTGTTGCTACTGCTTTTATCATATTTTTTACATTTGGAGATGATATTGTTGTTTCTAAAAATATATTACTTGTTGAAGAACATTTAAAATCATGATAAGGAGCACTTGAAATTGTTCTTTTTAAAGATATGTTTTTGTTTTGTTTTATTCCTGGAGTAAATGCCATTTTTGACATTTTTTTTAGAATTATATTTTTTATTTTTTTTTCGGTTGATTAAAAATATTTTTTAATATTTTTAATTTTTTTTAATTCATATGAAAAACACTGGGAATGATGATAGTTTAAGTATTACTGTTGAAACCTCTATTAAAGGAAATTCAGATAATTTAAATAATTTTGAAAATTTTGGATTATGTGAAAAATCAACTCAAACTGATATGACTGGGAGAGATGTAGACTTAATAATTTCTGGAAATTGTTTAATTAATTTTGAAAAATTATTAAATGATAATAATGATAATAATCATAAAAATAATACACCAAAGAAAAGTAAAAATAATCAAAAGGAAAAAAATAATAATTTAGATGGTAATAAAAAAGATAATGAAGCACATTTACAACATAAAAGAAAAAGAGATGATAATTTGAATAATAATCAAAATTTACCTGTTAAAGATATTTTAAATAATATTATATCTGATAGTGTAAATAAAAGTGAAGTTGGTAAAAAAATAGTTAAAAAAAAAATAGATGCTTATATGCTTTTTAAAGAAGAATATTATCAAATGCATAAAGCAAATAATGAAGAAGATTTAGAAAAAAATTGTAAAAATGCATGGAATGAATTATCAAAAGATTTTAAGAAATATTATAACATGAATGCAGAAAATGAAAATAAAAGATTAAAGAAAGAATTGAAGCAACAAAGGAAAAATGAAAAAAATAACAATTAAATAAATATATTAATTA
>JAJJLU010004058.1:0-19553 GCA_023807065.1 Isotricha intestinalis
GATTCAACCAATTTTTTATTTTCTTTAATTGATTCTAAATTATATTTTGCAGCTAAATTTTCTTGAATTGCTCTATTTAATTCTTTCTGTAAATTTTTTTTCATATCTCTTAACATTGTTAATTCATTATGATCTTTCCTATTTTTCATTATTTCTTCTTCTGCCATTTGTTTAATTTTTAAATTTTCTTCTTTCATTTCTTGTTCTTTTAATTTTGAATTTTGTAAATTCTGAGTTATTTCTTTAAATTCTTTCTTTAAATTTGATTCTTTTTCTTGAAGAGATTGAATTTGTTTATTTAATTTATCAAGTTGATATTTCTCTCTATTTAAACTTTTCGCAGTTTTTATAACCATTCTTTCATTCATTTCTATAATATAATAAAAAAAATTTATTTAAGATCAAATAATATAAATATTAGAATAAAAAGTAAATAAAAAAAAAAAGATTTTATGGGTTCTCAACAATTAAATTCAGGAATAGGAGAAAAAAAAGGAGCATTATTAATGATTGATGATGATTTAAGTGAAGAAGATTTAAAAGATAAAATAGTAGAAATTCAAAGAATTAGAATACCATTTTTTGATAATGCTCCCTTACAAATATTATCTAATGTTGTTTATGTTACTGGTAATTCTCCTCATCATGAAGGATTAATATTAAAAACTGAAAAAGGTAATTATTATGTTTGTCAAACTTATCCTATTACTTTTGAAAAAGTTAGAGATTATGAAAATGCTATTGATAGAATTACTTATTTTTGTGAATTAAATAAATATTCTCAAAATAATTCTATAAGAGATATTTGGATTCCTAAAAATAAAAAATTTTCTGTTAATGCTATTAAATTATTTGTTGAAACTTTACCTAATAAATATGATTTAATTCAAGAAAATTGCCAATATTTTTGTAAAGAAATTTTAGAAGCTTTTCCTTTGAAAAAATTAAATGATAATGATTTGGAAAATAATGTTAAAAAAATTAAAACTTATTAATTATTTGTTTTATAATAATAATGGTATATTATTAATGAATTTTAATTAATTTATCTTAAGATTCTTTATATAAATTTAATGAAATTATTGTTTAATATCATTTAATTTTATTTTAAATATACATTAATTATATTATTATTAAATAATTATTTTTATTTATTTTGCTTTGATAATTCTATAATATTATTTAAATGTTTGATTTGAACTTTCATTCTTTTAATTAATTTTTTAATTGTATTAATTTGTTTCTTATATATAATATTCTTTTTCTTAATGTTTAAATAATGACATTTAACATTAGAAAAGTCATTTAAATCATTTTCTGGTGATAAACTCTTATTATAATCTTCATCTGATAAACACTCATCATTAAAATTTACATCAATATTTAAATAATCTTCATAATTAAAAGTATTATCTAAAGAAGAACAATTTGAAAAATCTGAATCATCATTATTTACATTAACTTTATATATTATATTACTCCTTTCATTAAATAAATTAAACATAAAACCTTTATTCATATTTTCTTTTTTTTGTTTATTTTTAGTCACTTGAATTTTTTTATTTAAGATATGAATTATATTTGAAATAGTTTTTGATTGTGAAATTTTTTTTTTTGAAATTTTCTTTTTTATTTTTTTTTCTTTCAATTGATTTTGGTTATTTAAAAACATTAGATTTTTCAAATATAATTGATAATTTAAATAAATTTCTTCTGATTCTTCAGAACAATTTTTTTGAATAATTTTTAATTTTTTAATCACTGAATCTTTTTCAAAAATTTGATTGATTAATATGAATTTTTCATTCTGAAGCTCATCTTTAATTGTAATTAATGAATTATTTAAATAATCATTATTCATTTCATTTAATTTATCTTTAATACTTTTTAAAACTATTGATAATAAATTAATATCTTCTATTTGTTTTAAATTTTGATTATTTAATTCATTTAATATCTGTTTATAAATTGTATTTAATATATCATCAGTTGTTTTTTCTTTATCAAGTTTTTGAACATAATTTTTTATTATTTTTATTGAATTTTCAAATAAATTTCTCAAAAACACTTCTTTTAAATGTTTATACTTATTTTCTTGATTTAAATCTTGAAAAACAATTTTAAAATCAAATAATTTAAAATGTTTCATTGAAACATTACTTTTCATATTTATATGTAAAATTCAAAACAATAAAAACAAATTATAATAATTTATTTTTAAACAAAAAAAAAAAAATTAAAAAAAAAAAAACAAACAAATTTAATCATCTTCAATAACTTTATTATGACTTTCTTTAACTTTAACATCTTTATTAATATCATTAATTCTATTTTCTTCTTCTTCATTTTCTTCATTATTTTCTCCATCATCATCTTTAAATAAAACATCTTCATCTTCTTCATTATTTTCTTTTTCTTCATAACTACTATTTTGACTTTTATTCAAAGGAGAATTATTATCTTCAATACTTCCATTAATATTTTCACCTTCTTTATCAGCGAAATAATCACTTTCTTCTTTTTCAATTAATTTTTCTTTTTCTTGTTTAATTTCTTTAACTTCACTATAATCAATTTCATTTATTTTTCTTTCATTAAATTCATTATTAAAACCATAATCTTTATACCATTTTTTTATTTTTTTTATTTCTACTTCTTCTAATTCTTTTGGAATTACTATTATATCTCTTTCTCTTTTTTGATTGATGAAATAATTTTCATTTCCTTCTTCATCATCATTATTTTCTTTTTGAGATTTTTTATGTTTTTTTAATGTTATTTTATCTTTAATTGAAGTTAATTTTAAAGTATGATCTTTTTTATTTAAAAACATTAAATATCTATTAAATAATTCATATTCATTTGAATTTGTGACTATATAATCTTTTTCATGGGAAAAATATTCTGCTTGATTTATATTTTCTATTTCTTTTTTTTCTTTTAATTTCTCATTTTTATAAAGAGAATAAATTATTTGATTATCAGGTTCAAAATAATTATCATAATTATCTTCTTTTTCACTTTCATTTTTCCTAAAAATAAATCTGTCTGGAATTTGAATTTTTTCAGATAAATTTATTTCTTGATTAGGATCAATAGGAAAAATATATTGATAAAATTTAGAATTAGGATAAATATCCATTGGTAATATATTATATACTTCTTTTATTGTTACTCCTTCTTTATCAGGATGTTTATTTCCAATTTTTATTTTTTCAATTTCTTTAAAAGATTTTTTTATTTCTTCCTTAATATCTATTTTTTCTCTTATTTCAACATTAGGTTTTTTTGCCATTGGATTTCCTTTGTTTTCTGAAATTACTGTTAAACTTGGAGTAAAAAAAGTAGAAGCTCTTAAATAATAAGGTTTTTCTAAAAGAACATTTTTTTTCTCAATTGGCATTTCTTCTTTTCTTTCTATAATTTCTAATATTTCTTTCTTTAATTTTTTTTCTTTTTCTGTTTTTTCTTGATTAATTGTAGTTAAATTTGGAAATATTAATTCTAAAGAATTATTAATAAAATCTTGATGAATACAAGTATTTAATTTAGGATCAGTTATAATTTCATTATTTTTTCTTAAGTCAAAATTCATTGTTAATAAATCTGTTTTACAAAAATTATGTAAAGAATAAGGATAATGAAATATTTTTGGTGGAATTATATTTGATGGTAAATCACAATATAATTTCCTTTCATAAACATAAGAATCTGATGAATTTATAAAAAGAGGAAATATCCCTTTTGGAGTGTTTTTTACTTGGAAATGATGATGATGAATTTGATTTTGGTTTTCTTGTTTGTTTTCATCTTTATTACTGCTGTTTATGTTATTTTTGTCTAAATTGTTCATTTTTTTTTTGATTAATAATTAATATTTATTTTTTATTATATTTATTTTTTAAATTATATTTATATTGATGATCAAATATTTTTTTTTTCTTTTGAGATATTTTATTATTATTATATTTATATATGGTTATTATATTATTATTTATTCATTTCTTCTTTTATTGATTTTTTATATTTATTTTATCATAAATTAACTTTTTGAAGTTATATTTTCTTATCTATTATTTTACTTTTTATTTTCATTATTATTGTTTTACTGATTCTCTTCATCAATTATTACTTGGGAATAATTATCATTAACAATATTATTAGATAATTAGTAATATCGATAAATGAATTAAAAACATATTATAATACTAAAATTAAAAAGAATAAATTTAAAAAAATTTATTAAAAAATGTATGAAGATTCGTCGAACACAGAAAATGAAATAAACTCATCAAAAAATGAAATAGCAATAATGAAATATATAGAAAATAACAAAACTGAAGATTTAGTAAATTTATTAAAAAATAAGTTAACAAAATATGAAATAGCAGAAATGAGATTTGGTCAAAATTCAGAAACAATATTACACAGATTAATAATAATGGATATTCAAACATTATTTTCGAACTCATTTTCAACATTAAAGGAAAAATTTTCAAAAGAAGAATTTATTCAATTCATCAATTTACAAGATACTCAAGGAAACACAGCATTATTATATGCAGTATTTAAAGGCAATTATGATATAGTAAAAACATTAATAGAAAATGGTTCAGATTATACAATGAGAAATTTTATGGGTTTAAGTGTAATGCATATGTGTGCTCAAGGAGATAAACCTGCATTATTAATATATTTTAAAGATAAATATCATTTAGATATTTATGATAGAGATTTTAATGGAAATACTCCTTTACATTGGGCAGTTAATTCTGCCTCTGAAAATTCTATTAATTTTCTCCTTTCTTGGATGAAAAATATTAATTTTGTTGATAAAAAAGGACAAACTCCTTTACATATTGCTATACATACTTTAAGACCTAAATTAATTAAGAAGTTATTATATAAAGGTGCTGATTTATATATTAAAAATAAAAATGGAGAAAGTGTTTATGATATTATTTCTGAAAATAATGATAATAAAGAATTTGAAAATGTTTTTAGAGTTGTAACTGAAAGTAAACCAATGAAATATTGTATTTACAGTGAAAATAAAGAACAAGAATCAAAATGTTGTAACATAAAAAATAGGAAATTAAATTTATTTAATTCAATAATGTTTCTAACATTACATATTCTAAGTGAAATATTAATATATTTTATTCTTCTTCCTTTTGAAGATACTTTCCTAAATAAAATATTATTTTTCTCAATATTAACATTATTACTTTTCTCTTTTATTTTAGTTCATAAAAGTGATCCTGGAATAGTGAAAAATACAATAGATTTAACATGGTTAGAAATGGTAGAAAATAAATATTATATTAATAATTATTGTCCTTATTGTAAATGTCAAAAAACAATAAAAGTAAAACATTGTCATATATGTAAAAAATGTGTAGATGGATTTGATCATCATTGTAATTGGATTGATAATTGTATTGGAGATAAAAACATAGGAAGATTTATTTTTTTTATTTTAATTGTTATTTCTAATTTAATTTTTAGTTATTATATTGCTTTTAAAGCATTTTTATCTAAAGAAAAAGTTAAACCTGCTGAAGATAATACTACTTTCTTTGTTTTCTCTTGGATTTATATTTTAAATACTAAAGATATGGTTGCTGTTTTTATTATGAGTATAGCTATTTTTTTCTTTTTTCCTGTTTGCTTTGTTTTATGGGTCCAAATCAAAAATCGAGTTTTTAAAACAAGAAGAAATTAATCAATTATTTAAAAACATTATTTTAAAGTTCACTGAATGTTTAATTATGTTTTATTATTAAAAAAATTATTATGTTTTTAAATATATCTATTTTTTTTTTTGTTTTTTTACTTAATTTATTGTATTTTTTTGATTTTAAATAATAATAGATAATTTTTGTATATATTAATTTAAGTGAAAAATTATTTAATATTGATAATAATGTTAAAAAAAAAAAAAATTAAAGAAAAATAAATGAATTAGATGATTTCAAAAAATAAAGAATTTATATTACTATTTTATCAAAACAAAAGAAGATGTATGAAAAAAATACATTTTTTATTCAAAATAAGAAAAAAAGGAAATAAGAAAGAAATAAATTAAAGAAGAAAAAAATAATACTATTATATAGATAAAAAAATAAACAAAGTGAGTTTAATTTTAATTTATTTATTTTGTTTATTTATAAATATATTATTATATTTTTTTTTCCTTTTAATCTTCTTTTGTAAAATCAACAATATTATACAATTCTTCTATTGAATTAATTTTAGGTTCAACTCTTTCATAAATTTTATAAAACATTTTTCCATTAGCTTTAGCAACTTTTTTAGCTTCATTAGTATTTTTCATAAAATCAACAAATTTATCTTTTTCACATTCTTCTTTAGAAATTTCTTTAAAACAAGGATTTTGTTTAATCATAAAAACTTCCCATTCAAACAATTCTTCAACATCAGTAATAATATATAATCTTCCTCCAATTTTAATTAAATACGAATAATCATTTAATAAATATTTATTAATTATTCTTTTTCTATGATTATATTTCTTAAAATGAGGATCAGCAAAACAAAAGAACATTTTATCTACTTGTCCTTTATAAAAATAATTTAAGAGTAATTTCATAGTATTACTTCTTACAACAGAAATATTATTATATAATTTATTATCACTATTTAATCTAAGTGCTTTAATTTTTTCTCCCACATAATTAGTAACTTTATCTCTAATTTCCATTCCAATGGCTAAATCACCTTCATCTAAATATTCAGACATATTATATAATAATCCTCCATAACCACATCCAATATCTATTATATTTACATGAGGATTATCTAAAAAATTTTTTGGTAAATTTGATGTGCTTATTGGAGTATATTTTTCATTATTATAATTTATTGGATTTGTTGAAGTGTTTAAATATAATTTTGAATTATTTTTTGTGTTTTGAGGATTAAATATTAAAGGATAATTTAATGACCAATCTATACATTCTGGAGAAAAAGGATATTGCATTGTTACATTTGATAAAGGATTACAATGTGCATGTTGACGATAATCTTTTTTTTTGGGAATTGTTATTTTCCCATTTTTGTTCTTTATTATTTCTTCTGATGATGATTCATCTGACATTTTAATTTCTTTTTTTTATTTTTAGATTGTTAATTAAATAATTTTTTTGATATTTAATATTAATTATTATAATTTTTAATATATTACCTAATAGGATTTTTTTATAAATAATAAAAGGAATAAAAAATCATCATTATTCCTAAAATTGGAAAAATTATCATTGTTAATATATTTAATATCTTTTTTATTATGTTTGATTCAAAAACAATTAGATGAGAAAATGCAGGAAAAAAATAAGCAGTAAAACAAGTCATTCCACAAAATATTCCTATAAATAATTTTATTTTATAAATTATAAATGATATAAGATTTGTTAATAATAGGAAAAAAAATGTTATTAAAATATTTGTTGAAGTCATCATAATTTTTTGATGAAAAATTATTTTAATTTCTTCTTTAATTTTATATACTGATTCAGAAATTAATACTTGAATATTGATTGAAAATATGATTACAAGAATAGCAAAAACATAATAAAATATATCATTTTTATTTTCTGATAATAGATACTCTATTGGATTATTAAAAACTAGTTTAATATTAAATGCTTCTGTGTATAAATATAAAATTATCATAAAAGTCATCATTTCAACAATAATTATAATCCAAGACCAATTTATTAAAATATTGACTCTTTTAAATGTTTTAGTGTAAAATCTATTAAAATGCAAATATATATCATTATGATTGTTAAAGATTATAATTAATATTTGTATATATATCCAAATTTCATTATTAAATTCTTCTTTTTTAATCCATTCTATTGTATATTTTGATTTTGTCTGGATAATTAATTTAAATAATAAAATAAATTGTGTTATTATAATCGTAATTGAATTTAGATATTTTAATGGCAAAAAAATTGTAAAATACTCATATGAAAATATAAATTGAATAACTAAACAAACTCCAAACAAAGTAATTTTTGAATATAAATCTATATCATTTATTATCTTTTTAAAGATAATAATATTTTTGAAAAATAAAATAGAAAAATGTTGAAGAATAATTAAATTACTAAATTTATAAATAAAATTAAACACTTCATAAATATAAGAAGTAGTTTTTCCAACATTATTATATACAAATTTATAATAAGATTGATCCTTTTTTTTACTCATTTGTTCTAATAAAAGATTCATTGTATAAAAAGAAAAAAATCCGATTAAAATAATTTCCAAAAAACTAAATATAATTTTATTATATAAAATAACTAAAGGTAATAAAAAAAAGAGAATTGAAATAGAACTACTTGAAATATTGAAAATTGAAGGTAATTTATTTCCCATTAAAAATCTTAAATAACATTGACAAATACAGTTTTTATCTTGAATATTACTAAATTCAATATCCGTTGAAAATTCTGGAGCTTCATCAATAACAGAATCTGGAATTAAATTCAAAGAAGATTCAGTAAGAGAAAAATTAACATAATTATTATTTTCCTCTGACATATTTTCTATAAATAATAATTAATAATAAACCAAAATAAAAATGTCAAATGATTATAATATTTAAATTAAATAAATAAAAAAAATAAAAATATTATTATTATCCCATAAAAAAATGATAACACGATCAAAAAAATTAGAACATAATCCAAACGATATTTCAACATATTCAAATTTTGATAAAATTCTTCAAAAATCTTTATATATTGAAGTAACATTAGATTTTAAAACAAAGACATTATATGGAGAAATCACATCAACATATAAATATATAGATAAAACAGAAAAATATTTAATATTAGATTTAAAAGGTCCAAAAATACAAAATATATATAATATTCAAAGAAACCAAAAATATCCTTTAAAATATGAAATAATAGAAAATCTTCCTGATAAAAATGCTTTAGGAACACCATTAAAAATTAATCTTCCTTTATTTGGAAAAACAAAGCCAAATGAAATAAAAATAAAAATAGAATTTATAACAAATGAAAATTGTACTGCAATTCAATTTTTAAATAAAGAACAAACCCATTCAAAAAAATATCCTTTTATGTTTACTCAATGTGAACCAATTCAATGTAGAAGTTTATTTCCTTGTCAAGATACTCCTTCAGCAAAAGTAAATGTAACAGTAAAAACTTATATAGATAAACCTTATTTAATGTTATTTTCAGGAATACCAAAATCAATATATTGGGATGCAAATAAACAAAAAAATGTTATTGTTTATAAACAACAAATTATTATTCCAACATATTTAATTGCATTTGCAGCAGGAAAAATTTCTTATGAAAAAATAAGTGAAAGGTGTGGTGTTTATGCAGAAGAAGAAATAATAGAAAAAGCAAAAAATGAATTTAAAAATGCTGAACTTTACTTAAGTAAAGCAGAAGAATATTTAAATAGAAAATATGATTGGGGAACATATAATTTATTAGTATTACCTTTTTCTTTTCCTTATGGAGGAATGGAAAATCCAAATTTAACTTTTGTAACTCCTTCTTTATTAGCTGGTGATGGTTCTTTATCATATGTTATTGGACATGAAATTTCTCATTCTTGGACAGGAAATTTAGTCACAAATAAAAATTGGGAAAATTTTTGGGTTAATGAAGGTTTTACTACTTTTATGGAAAGAAAATTAGATGGAATGATTTATGGTGAAGAAATGGAAAGTTTAGAATCAATTGTTGGTTTAAATGATTTAATTAGAGATATTGAAATGTTTGGAGAAAATAATAATTATACTCAATTAATGCCTAATTATGAGAATGTTGATCCTGATGATGGATTCTGTTCTATTCCTTATGAAAAAGGATTTCAATTTTTAATATATTTAGAAAGTTTAGTTGGCAAAGATGCCTTTCAAAATATTATGCAAGAATATATTAAGAAATATGCATTTCAAAGTGTTGATTATAATGCATTTAAAGAAGTTTATGAAAATTATGTTATTGATAATACTGAAGGGGACGATGGAAAAAATATATTAAATGATATTGATTGGGACTCTTGGCTTTATTCTAAAGGAAAACCTTTTGCTGATTTTCATTTCTCTTCTTCTTTAGAGGATGATGCTATTCAATTAGCTGAAAAATATTTTAGTAAAAAAGGTAATTTTGCAGGTGATTATGAATTATTTAAAAATTGGCATACTAATGTTAAAGTTTATTTTCTTAATTATGTTTTAAATAATATTAATAAAGTTGATGATAAAGTCTATAAATTAATTAGAGATAATTTGAAAATGAATGATGATGATTATAATATGGAAGTTAAAAATTTATGGTATCAAATTGGAATTAAAAGTAAACATGATGATGTTATTCCTGGAATGAAAAAATTACTCACTAGTATTGGAAGAATGAAATATTTAAAACCTTTATATAAATGTTGGTATGAATATAACAAAAAAGATGCTAGAAACTTTTTTGATAAAAATAAAAATTTATATCATTCTATTGCTCAGAAAAACATTGCCAATGTTTTTAAATAATTTATTAAAAAAGTTTAATTTTTTATTTAATAAATATTTAAATTTTACTTAAATATTTTATTATAATGTCAACAGAATTAATAACAAATGATTTAGGAAAAACAAAATATGGTGATTTAATTATATTATATGAAAATGGAGATAGTATAAAATATTTTACTTTAGAAAAGGGAAAAATATTTCAAAACAAATTTGGAGCATTTAAACATGATGACATGGTTAATAAATATTTCGGCTCAAAAATATACAATAATAAAAATGATAAATATATAACAATATTATCATTTGTCCCAAATATATGGGAAAGATGTATAAATAAAATGACACAAATATTATATAATCCAGATATATCATTAATAATAATGTTATTAAATATTAATCAAAATTCAATTATATATGAAAGTGGAACAGGAAGTGGTTGTTTATCAACAAATATATCATCAATATTATCAAATAAAGGTCATTTATATACATTTGAATTTAATAAAGAAAGAGTTGATAAATTAAAAGATTTATTTTCTTTATTAAAATTAAATGATAAAATAACAATAACACATAGAGATGTTATTGAAAATGGTTTTGAAATCAATGAAAATGATTTAATTAAAAAAGAACATAAATTTTGTGATGGAATGTTTATAGATTTACCTTCACCTTGGATGATAATAAAACATGCTAAAAAAGTATTAAAAAATGGAAGTTATTTTGTTTCTTTTTCACCTTGTATAGAACAAATAAATGAAACTATGAAAATAATGAAAGAAAATGGATTTATTTCTTTAAGAATGTTTGAATGTTTATATAGAACTTATGCTTATGCTAGAACTACAAAAATTGATATTCCTGATTTTAGTGTTAAAAGAAAAGTTGGAGAAGAATTTAAATATAATACTATGGAAATTAGTGTTACTAAAAATAAATGTGATATGAGAGGACATACTGGATTCTTACTTTTTGGAATTAATGTTAATAATTAAAATATTTTTTTTAATTTTTATTTTCTAACCCTTAATTTGATAATATTTTTATTATTTATCTATGTAACTTCATTAATTTTCAATTTCAAAAATTAGGTTTATAAAATAGTTTAAAATATCAAAATTCTTGAATAGTTAGTTAAATTTTTAAAACTAAACTAAATAAAATTTTTTTAGTTTCCTCCTCTTAATCTAAGGACTAAGTGAAGAGTAGATTCTTTTTGGATGTTGTAATCAGCAAGAGTTCTATTATCTTCTAATTGTTTTCCAGCGAAGATAAGTCTTTGTTGATCTGGTGGAATTCCTTCTTTATCTTGAATTTTAGCTTTAACATTTTCAATGGTATCACTTGGTTCAACATCTAAGGTAATTGTTTTTCCAGTAAGAGTTTTTACAAAAATTTGCATTTTATTTAATAATTTTTTATTTTCATATGTGGATTAAATAGTCAATTTGGGAGGAAGATTTATTTTTTAAAATAGTTTAAGTCTATATTTTTTATAATTTTTATAAATTTTAATTAAAATTAATTAATTTAATAAGAAATTATTTGAAGAATAATTTATTAAACAAAAAAAAATTGTTTAAATTCAAAGAAAAAATAAATAATGGAACCAATCACAATAGAAAAAATTTTTATATTTAATCCAATGTTAAAATCCCCTAAAAAAAAAGCAAGTGATGATGAAAAACAAGATGCGAAATTATTATATTATTATCCAAAAGAAGAAGAATTACTAATTAAAAGATCAAATTTAGGAATAATAGAAGGAACAATAAATTTTATGGAATCATTTGAAAAAACTAATCATAAATTTATATATACTGAATTAAATAATATATTATTTGTTGCAAATTGTTATGAAGAAAATTTTATTCTATGTTTTATAATAAAGAAATATATTAAATTTTCTCCTTATGAAAATATAAATACAAAAAAAGAATGGATTAAAATGGCATTAGATAATTTTTATAATATGTTTTGTTTTTATCATAATTCTTTTTCAGATTTTTTTTTAAAGGAAAAAAACAGTGATATTAGTTTTCCTTTATCTGATGATAAAATAAATATAATTAAAGATTTTATTATTACTTTTTTAGAATATTATGATAATATTAAATTACCGTTTGTTACTAATATGCAATATTTAAAAGTTTCACATAATTTACAAATTACTATATTATTTTCAATGCATAAGTTAAAAGAAAATATTCCTGATATTTCTTTATTAACTTCTGTCTATAAAGGAAAAATCATTTATAATGAAGTTCCTTTTGATTCTATTAGTTTGTTATATAATTTATTTTATCAAATTCTAGATTCTACTGCTAAAATTAATTCTTTTAAACCTCCTGTTAATGTGAAAAAAGATGAAATAAAAAAAGAAGAGAAAAAAGAAAATATAGAAGATAAAAAAGAAGAAGAAAACAATATAGAAGGAAATAATATAGAAGAAAAAAAAGAAGAAGAAAACAATATAGAAGGAAATAATAGAGAAGAAAAAAAAGAAGAAGAAAATATAGAAGAAAAAAAAGAAGAAAAAAATATAGAAGATAAAAAAGAAGAAGAAAACACAGAAGAAAAAAAAGAAGAAGAAAACACAGAAGAAAAAAAAGAAGAAGAAAATATTGAAGAAAAAAAAGAAGAAAATAATGCAGAAGATAAAAAAGAAGAAAATATAGAAGAAAAAAAAGAAGAAGAAAACACAGAAGAAAAAAAAGAAGAAGAAAATATAGAAGAAAAAAAAGAAGAAAATAATATAGAAGATAAAAAAGAAGAAAATAATAATATAGAAGAAAAAAAAGAAGATAATAATATAGAAGATAAAAAAAAAGAAAATATTAAAACAGATTCCAAAAATGAAAAAGAAGAAAATATAAATGAAATAATATTAACAAATGTATCTCCTTTTAGAAAAATATTTTCTGTTACAACATTACAAGAAGGTTATTTATTAGGTAAAAGTCCAGATATAAATCCCAAAATATTTATTCCAACAATATATATAAAAAGTTTAGAAGAATCAGAATATAAATTATTAATATATTATTATAAAGGAATAACAATATTTATGTTTTTAAAAAAAGAAACAAATATTAATTCAATTCAATATGATAAAATTAAAGAAGTAATTAAAAAAATTTTTTCAAACGAAATTATAAATGAATTAGAAAAAAGTCATAAAATAATAAATGAGAATTATAATATTTTTTCTGTTAATTCAGCTGATAAATCTTTAAAAGCTTCTGGAATTTTTACCAAAAATAATAGAGATTTAAATTATTTTTTCCAAAGAATATTATTTGTAAATAATGATGTATATTTAAATTCATTAACTTATTTCAAAGGAGGAATAAATTTTAAAGGAGGTTATATTTATTATTTAAATTCTCTTGGAAGAAAAGTAATATTTATTTTAAATGATTCATTATCATTTAATCAATTAAAATCAGAAATAGAAAAAAATGAAAAAGAATGTGATTTTATCTTTTTAATTTAAAAAAATAATATTTAAAAAAAAAATAATTAATATAAAATAATATTATTATAATAATATAAAAAACTAAAAAAAAAATGACAGAAAAACAAAAATTAGAAATCCAAAATTTAATATCAGAAAAAAATGAATCAGAAATAATTAAATTTTTAGATATAAACCCATTATATAATTTATTTTCTCCAATTGATGAAAAAAATAATAATTGTTTCCACAGAATATGTTTCTTAAATTCAACATCAATATTTTACTTATTTTTAACCCATATAAAAAATTCAAAAGAAAACATATCAGAATTAATAAACATTCAAAACGCATCAGGTTTTACTCCATTACATTATTCATGTTATAAAGGAAATATGCAAATAATAAAAGAATTAATAAATTTAGGTTCAAATATATCATTAAAAAATAAAAAAGGTTTAAATGTACTTCATTTAGCATCTCAAGGGAATCAAGTAAATGTTTTAGCATATTTTATAGAAAAATATAAAATAGATCCAATGTCTTTAGATGAAGTTTATTCTACTCCTTTACATTGGGCTTGTTATTTTGGTTGCGAAAATTGTGCTGATTTCTTGTTAAGTTATAAAAGAGTTAATATTAATTTTTGTGATAAAGAAGGAAGAACTCCTTTACATATTGCTGTTCTTAGTGAAAATATTAATTTAATTAAAAAATTAGTGAGATTTGGAGCTGATAAAAATGCTAAAGATAATAATGATAATACTCCTTTAGAACTTGCTGAAATTAAAAAAAAAAAAAATGTTGTTAAAATTCTTAAAAAAGAAAAAAAAATTTGTAAATGTATTATTATTAAACCTCCTGTACAAAAAATTGAAAAAAGTTATGCTAATATTATTTTATTTTTTATTTTATATGGATTTTCTTTAACTGCAAATATAATAATATTAATGCCTTTTATTAATGAAAAAAATACTTTTTGGGTTTATTTAATTACTCATATAATAAATTTTATTTTGTATTTTATATTAATTTGTTATAATCCAGGAGTAAATAAAGAGAAAATGTTGAAAATAGGAAAAGAAAAATTTTTTTTGCCTATTATAGAAAAAGGAGGAGAAGTAAAAAAATATTGTCCAAGATGTTTAGTAAAAAAAACTAAAAATATGAGACATTGTTTTATTTGTGATAGATGTGTTGATAATTTTGATCATCATTGTTATTGGACTAATAATTGTGTTGGAAAATCAAATTATAAAATTTTTATTTTTTTTGTGTTAATTAATATTTTCATTCTTTCTTTCAATGATTATTTAGATTTTAAAATTATTTTTCTCAGCAAAAATTTTAATGTGGATTGTAATAATAATTATTTTAAATATTGTAATCAATTTCAAGAGTGGTATAAGGATTTTATTATTAAAATTATTGCAATTTCTAATTTTTTTCTTTGTATTCTTTTTGATATTTTATTAATTGCTTTATTAGCTCTTCATATTAGGAATTTCTTCTATAATAAAAAAATTAGAAAAAATTTATTAGTTCAAGATACAGATGAAAAACTCGATATTTTAGGTTCTACTGAGAAAAAATAATTAATTTTTTAATACTATTTAATTTATATTTTTGATAAAAAATATAATATTTTTTATTAGATTTTGAATACGTTTTTATTAAGAAATAAAATCATATAACTTTTTCATATTTTTTCATAATTATATAATAATTCTTTTTTAATAAAACTAAATTTAATCAATATTTTGAATAAAAGAAATTCAAAGTTTAAACGTTTTTGATTATTTAATTAAGGGAAACGGATAAAACAGAAAAAATTACTGATAAAAAAATATATTTAAAATTAGGAGGTTTATATAAAGTAGAGTTTTTTTTCCTTTTATTAATAAAAAAATAAAATCAATTATAAATATACAAGAAACTATATTTAATAATAAAAAAATAAAAATCCCAAGTATCAATAAATAAATACTTGAATTTAACCTTTACTCTTTACCTCAATATTTACTTTTTTAAATTCTTTTTTCTTATTATTAATATTAAATTTATTAGTATTGTTATTATTATTATTATTATTTTCTCCATAATCAAATTTTTCTTCATTTTCAAAAAATAATAAAACAAAAGAAATAACAGTAAGTAAAGATCCAAAAAGATATAAGCATCTATAAGGTAAAATTAATTTCTCAAATTTTTGTTCATTAGTAATATAATTAATTAAAAAGGACATAACAGCAGAAAATAAATTAGAAATACCATCTCCAATTCCAAATAAGCCATGAACTTCAATAGAATATTCAATACCAAATATATTATATAAATAAGGAGTGAAAGCATATCTTTGACCTACAGTAGCAACTTCAGAAGCTAAGGCTAAAATAAATAAGAAGTTACGATTATCTAAAAATAAACTCATTAATATTCCTATTGTTAATCTTAATAAACATAATGATCTTAATATATATATTGAACCAAATTTATCTACTATTAATCCTACTAAAGGTGCTACTAATAATTTAATGAAACCTATTGTTGCTCCTATAAATCTATTAAATGCTACTGAATACATTAAAATTCTAAAATTTTTAAAATTTGACATTGTTAGATATGATACAAAAGGTGTTAAAAATGTATATATTGCTAAAAACCAAAAACGAGAACTTTTTATTATTTTTTTCATATTTTTACGATAAGTTGTGTTTTTAAATTTATTCTTTTTTTTCATTTTATTTATTTTTTTTATTGTTTTCTCCTTTATTTTTCTATGAACATTAAAATCTGATATTGTTGTTGATAATTCATGAATCATTGAAGTTGATTCATTAATATTAGGACTATTAATACTAGTATTATTATTATTATTATTTATTTGAGAAATATTATCATTTGAAATTTCTTCATTATCATATTGATATTCTCTATAAAATAATAAAGTTAAAACAGTTGCAAAAAAAAAGCTAAAAATTGAAAATAAAATAAATCTTTGATATCTTTGAGAAATATATTCAGGATAAAATTGGTTATCATTTCCTTTATTTAAAGCATAATCATCAATATTAATATATTTTTCAGAAGCCAAAAAGAAAATACCATGAAAAACAGTAGTAAAAACCCCAATACAACTTAATAAAAATCCTTTACAATTAGGTTTATAAAGACATAAATTTTTTAAGCAAATTTGATTGCAACTTCCAACACCAATTCCAAGTAGAATAGTAATACAATAATAAACCCAAATATTTTGTTGAATATATAAACATAATAAAGAAACTAATATAGTAATACCTCCAAATATAATAGTATGTTTTCCTCCTATTGTTTTTTCCATAAATCCACCAACTGGACCAATTAATTTTGTTGTCATTAAATATAATGGAGAATTTATTACGCCATAATGTATTGTAACCCAATCTTGCTTTAAATGAATATATGATGTTGTATATGCAGTAAATTTCCATAGTAAACTTATGTGAGTTGAAGATATTTTAAAAAATATTGCTGATATTATTGCTAAGAAAAAATTTGTTGATGATTTTCCCATTTTTTTATCTTGATTATTTTTAAATGAATTATGCAATATATAGTATATTTTTTTTTTTAATATGTGAAAGAAACTTAATTATTAAGTTTAAAATTTTTGATTTTGATTTTTTTTTTGGATTTAGAATTTTTTTGAAATTTATTTAATTTTAATTTTTTTTTTAATTAATAAATTATATTTTTGATAGAAAAAAAAATTTTCAATCAATTTGTCATATTATAATATAATAATTGTAATTAATGATTTAAAATAATTATTTTAAAAGTAATGATATTAAAAAAAGTAAAAATTGAAACTTAAAAAAAATCAATATAAAAATAATTTCAAAATCCCAAAATTAAAAAGAAATAAAAAAATAATAAAAAAGTATGAAAAATGAAATATCCTCATTATTAAATTCATCATTGTTATTAAACAATGAAATAGAGAAATTAAAAAAAACAAATTTTAAATGAGAAAAACAAAAAAGCAAATATTTAATTGTAATAAACAGAATAATAAATACAATATAATTAGAATAAATTTTTTTGAAAAAAAAAATTTTAATATTTTTTAAGGGCTATTTAAAATTTTTTAATACTAAAATTATATAATAAATTTTTAATGAATATTTGAAAATTACAAAATTGAATAAAAGATAAAAAAATATGTCATTAAATTGTAAAATAATCTTAGTAGGTGAAGCAGGAGTAGGAAAAACATGTATAATAAAGCAATATATAGAAAAAACATTTGATTCAGAAGAAATAACAACATTTGCAGGAAATGAAATGTTTAAAAAATTAACAATCGATCAAAAAACAATAAATGTAAGAATTTGGGATACTTGTGGTCAAGAAAAATTTAGAAGTGTAAATAAGTTATTTATGAAAAAATCTGATATAGTAATTTTTGTTTATGATATAACAAATAAAAAAAGTTTTACTGAATTAAAAGATTATTGGTATAGTTTTATTTCAAACAATATTGATAATGACACTGTTTATGGTGTTGCTGCAAATAAAACTGATTTAATTATTGATGAAAAAGTTCATGCAGATGAAGGAAATAAATATGCTGAAAGTATTCATGCTATTTTCAAAGAAACTTCAGCTACTAGGCATGAAGAAATTGAAGAATTTTTTGAAGAATTAATTTTAGAATATTTAAAGAAAAATAATAAAAAAAAAGTAAAAAATAAGAACTTCGAATTAAACAAAAATCAAAAAAAAAATAAATGTTGTTAAAAAAATCAAAAAAAAAATAATTATAAAACAATTAATAAACAGAGTTATAATTTATAAATTTATTTAATATAAATATAAAACAAAATAAAAAAAAGAAAAAATAAAATAAATAAAAATATAAAAAAATAAAAAACCAACTTAAAATGTCAGATAAGCCTAAATTAAAGCCAGTAAAATTAATAATAGTAGGAGAATCTCATGTAGGAAAAACAAGTATAATTCACCAATTTATGGAGAAAACATTTAATGAAGGAACAATTCAAACAATAGGAAGAGGTGAAAAAAATTTAAAAGAATTAAAAGTAAATAATGGAAATATATTATTAGAAATATGGGATACAGCAGGACAAGAAAGATTTAGAACATTAAATAAAATATTTATAAAAGATGCTAAAATAATATTATTGGTATATGATATTACTGATAAAAAAACTTTTGATGAATTATGTAATTTTTGGTATAAAGATATTGTTTCTCAATTAGATAATTCCAATAATATTGTTGTTGGAATTGCAGGAAATAAAAGTGATTTATATCAAAAACAAGAAGTTGATTTAAGTGATGCTAAAAATTATGCTGAGAGTATTAATGCTATTTTTAAAGAAACTTCTGCAAAGAATGAAGATTGTATTGATGAATTATTCAATGAACTTGCTGATAAATATTTAGAAATTCATAAAAATGATAATTCTGATATTCCAAATGATATATTAAAATAAAAAAAGAAAATTTTGATGATAAAAATAAAAAAAAAAAATGTTG
>JAJJLU010004059.1:0-19518 GCA_023807065.1 Isotricha intestinalis
ATGAGTTTTCATTTTTAAAATTTCTTGTAAAGTATCTTTTTCATTTTTTAAAGAAACAACATCTTTTTTATGATTATTCATTTCATCTGCAACTAATTGAATTTGTTCTTCTAAACTTGCTAATTTTCCTTTTAATGTTGCAGAATTTGCTGAATTTGTAGCATTAAAATTATTACCTGTTTGTGCTAAATTACCTAAATTTGAGGAATTAAATTCTCCTGGATTTGTTTGGTTAGTTCTTTGCATTTGACTTTGATTAAATTTACTTTGACTTGCATTCATTTTTTTTTTCTTTTATATTTTTTTTCTTATTTATTTTATAAGTTATATTTTTTTATTTTCGTTTTTTGAAAAACAAACTGGTTTTTGTAAATTGTTTTAATAACTGGAATTGTTTCTTCATATTATTTTTTTTTATTTTAAATGATTTTCAATTCCTATATTTACTTTATCTTGTTAAGTTTTATATAAAAGCATTAGAAATTAGACTAAAGAATTTTTTTAATTTAATTAATTAAATGATTTATTATTTACTTGATTTTTAATTAAATTTAAAATATTAAAAAACATTATCTGAAAGATAATAAATATATTTATTCTTAAAAAAATATTATTTTTTATCAAATTATTTCTATTTATATTTCTACCTTAATTTATTTTTCTTCTTCTTAAAATAAATTTATTGCTATCATATGAATATATTCTTATATAATTTTTTATTAAAAATATAAATATTAATATACAAATAAATATTAATATTTATTTGTTTTTTCATTTTTTTATAGTTTCTTTTTTTTAAATCTTCAAACATTAATATAAAATTGATATTATTGTTAATAATGAAGTATTTCAACATGAGCAAATGATTTTTTACAATAACTTTGTAAATAATAAAATATATAATTTAATTATTTAATATTAAATATTTTATTCATTCAAACCATTAAAATTTTTTTTGTAATCTATTAATAAAATCCAAAATCCTTTAAATAATATAGTGAGGAAACTTTAATACAAGATATGAATAAATCAATGATTTAATTATCTCTGACAAACTGATATTTTGATTTATGAAAATCTTCAAAAAATTAAAAATAAATTTAAAAAAAATTAAATTTAGTTATAAAAAATATGTCAACAAACTCTTTAGAAAAATACCAAAAATTACAAGATAAAATAGCCCACTTACAAAATATAGAACTTAAAAATCCAGAAAGAATGGATACTTTACAATATAATGTAGAAAAATTAAATAATCAAATGATTCAATCTATTTCAGAATTTACAGAAAAATCAAATTATATAGAAAAATCAATAGAATCATTAAATAGACTTTATAAATCTAAAATGTTAATAAAAGATAATAATGAAAAAAGAATTAATAAAGAATTACAAAATACAGAAGAAAATATAAAAATGATGCTTGAAGAACATAGAAATAAAATGATTAAAGGTATTGATCAATCTTTTTTAGAATTAGAAAATTATTTAAATGAAATGATAAAAAAACAAGAAAACGATAAAATAAAAATTAACGAACAATTTGATAAATTAAAATTTATTACTCAAAATGAAGTTCCTACTTTAATTAAAGAATCAGAAAATTTTGATAAAAATAGTAAATCTAATATTGAATCTCTTAGACAAATTTTAAAAGAGGAAGTTAATTATACAAAAGATTTAGTATGATAATTTTTATTAATTTTTTATATTACTAAAGGAAAAAATTCAAGAGAAGAAAATGAAAATTTATTTAATCAAAGTTTAAATGAAGAATATAGGAATATTCAAAATAAAATTTTAGAATCTAAAAAAGAAAGGTAATTTAATATTTTTTATAATGTAATTTTTTTATGAAATAGAGAAAATTTTGAAGAAGAAGTTTTTAAAACTTTATGTGAATCAATAGAAAGAATGAAAAACGCAATTTCAAATTAAAAAAAATGAATTAATTTATTTTATTATTTAAAAAAAAACAATCATTAAAATCCTAAGAAAAAAATAATAAAATAATAAATAAAAAAATATTATTTAAAAACTTTTTTCTGTTTTTTTAATAAATAAAAATGAATAATAGTGATTCAGCTACATTTATCGGGAAAAAAGGGAAAATAATGCAAAATGCAGAAACTCAAATGGGAAATTATGAAGAAAATATATTTCCAGAAGAAAAAGAAATACAATCAGATAAAATAATCAAATTAAATGACTCCCAAAATAACAATAATGAAGAAGAAGAATTAAATGAATATCAAGATGAATTGAATAATTTTAATGCAGATAATATAATATCAAATGAAGAAGATGATTATAATCTCAATGAAAATGAAAACGAAAATGAAAAAGAAAATGAAAATGAACAAAATCAAGAAGATAATAATAATAATGGAAATATTGATAATAACAATTTTAATTCAATGAATTATAGTCAAATGAATTTAATTAAATCACATTTAAAATTGATATGTGATAAAATTGAAGAAGGATTAAATAATTATCATAAATCTAAAGAAACTTCTAGAAATGATACATCATTTCAAAATTCTTTTTCTAACATTGAAATAAAGCCTTTGACAAAAGAATTAAATAATTATAAACAACAATCTGAAAATCTTCAATTTGAATTAGAAAATGTTTATAATATTCAAAAGGTCAATGAATTAGAATCTGAACTTCAAAAAAAAAGAAATTTTTATCAAAAATTAAAAAAGGATAATAATACTTTAAAAAAAGTAGTAAGAGAACAATCAAAAGGAATTGATGAATATATTAGTAAATTTGATAATACAAAAGAAATTGATGAAATTAAGGAGAAATTAAAAGAAGAAAGAAAAGAATTAAAAATTAAAAAAGATAATAATAAAAATATTGAAGTTCGAATTAAAAATCAAAATAATAAAATTGATGCTTTAGAAAAAAGAAGTAAATTAATTAAAGAAAACATTGATTATTGTAAAAAAAAACAAATGAAAGATTTAAAGAAAAATGAAGAAGAAAATGAAGAAAAAATTGAAGAAGGTGATATAAATAAATTAAATGAAGAAAAAAAAAAATTAGAATCAGAAAATATAAATAAAGAAAAACAATATAAATTAGAAATTAAACATCAAAATTTAATCATAAAAGAAATTAAACAACAAATATCAATTATATCAAATAAACTTAAAGTAATTGAACAAATGAAAAAAATGGAAGAATTAAAAAAAAAAGAAATTCAAAGAAATAAAATAAAACAAATTCAAAAAAGTAAATCTCCAATTAGAATAAATAATAATATAAATAATCAAAGAAAATATGATAGAACAAAAAATATGAGTAGAGATAATATAAGAAGATTTAATGATAATATTAAATCAAACATTAATCCAAATAATAAAAATAAAATAAATTATAATAATCCACTAATTGAAGATATTATGTTAACAAGAACACCAAATTTAAAAGTTAAAGGAGGAAAATTTAATAAGCCTTTTGAAATAAATAAATTTAACAAAGGACCAAATGTAACTAATTATATTCCAAAAAGATTAAGTCAAGCTTTACCGGATAATCCAAATGATATTTTTAAAAGAAAAGAAAAAGATGATATTCCTGAACTTGGAAATGATAATAATGATAAAAAAGATATTAATAGAGATAATGTTAAAACTCCTAATATTGTAATTAATGAAATTGAAAATTTAAAAAATGAAATTCAAAATGCTTTAAAGAATGATATATTTAAAGATAATAATCCTATACCTGATAAAAATATATATATTAAAGATAATGAAAATGAAAATACTCATAATAGAGTAAATAGTAATGATAAAAATTACAAATTTAATGAACAAAGTACAATTATTGCAACTCCAATTAATGATATTTCTGACATTAGAAATGATTTTGAATATTTAAATGAGTTAGAAAATCAAAATATAATACCAAAAAATTTACCTAAAGAAAGAATACCATCTTCAAGAAGAAGACCTTTTGATAATATTAATTTTAAATAAATTAACATTAATTATTTATTCAAATAATATATTTTTTTTATGAATTTTTTAAATTTTTATTTCAAAAATGTCAAGAATCAGAATATATAATGAAATTTATCAGTCAGATATATTTAATAGAAAATCTAAAATACAATTTTATACTCCAAAAAAAAGAAATCTTCAACCTTCTTTAGAAAAAACATTAAATGATATTTTTCATACAAATGACAAGTTAACTTTTAAACAAGATATGTCGCAGTATAAACATAGTAATAAATATATAAATAAATCTCAAAGTGATGTTTTTAATGTAAAACCAGAAAATAAAAAAATAAGAATAAGAAATAATCCAACTAATCATTCACAAATAATTTTTGGTACAAATTATACAGATTATATAGTTAAAAAACCTAAAATAGAAAAATTTACCCCTCAATATTCTGAAAATTCTCCTTTAGATATTTTTTACAAACAATATTTTAATGAAGAAAATCATCATAAAAATTTTTCTACTTCAAAAGGTTATTTAGATAATGAAATTAAAATAAATAATAGTCATATTTTAGAAAATCCAATTAGAAAAAAAACTAATTGGACTAATAGAAGTTCTGCAGATATTCATATGAACCCGTTAAATTCTTCTAGAATAAATAAATTAAATTCTCAAATTTCTAATATATTTAATTTACCTGAGAAAGATATTAATAATATTGAAATAAAAAAAAAAAATGAAAATAATTTAAATGAAAAATATTTAAAAAGTAAAGTAAAAGGATTAGAAAGAATAAAAAACAATAAAAATAAAGATATGAAAGGAGAAGATAATATTAAAGGAAATTCAAATCAAAGAAAACAAAACAAAATTATAAGGAGTAACAAATTAAACGATAATATTATCTATAAAAAGAAAAAAGAAATTAAATCTAATTTAAATGATAATATTAGTCAATATAAAAAAATAAAAAGATTAATAGATTTAAATTCTCCTCTCTTAAATGAACCAAAAAAAAAAAAAATTTTACAAAATGTTTCAACAAGTAATTTATATGATAATGATTATTATGAAAGAATTTTATCAACAGACAGAAATTTCAATAATAAAATAAATGAAAATGAATATATAATAAAAAATAATAATAAAGAAAGAGATGATGAAAAAACACTTCAAAAAATGTTTTCTGGAGAAGGAATTCATATTTATGATATCAATAGTAATTATGATAAAATATTTGGTGATTCAAATGAATGTGAATTTACTTTTAAAGTTAGAAATAATGATGAAAATAAATTTAAAAGTGTTTCCCAGAAGTTTTTAAAAGAAAAAAACATTGAAATAAAACCTAAAAATAAAATTAAGGTTAATAGAAAATTTATTCAAGCTAATAGTGAAAGGGACAATAATAATAATTTAAAAACTACATGTAATAATTCCTCTAATTCAAAATTTATGAAAGATAAATTTACAAACCAATTTACTCAAATTAATAATAATTATAAAAATAATAGAAAACATATAGGAAATTCAAGTTTTAAATAAGTTTTTTTTATTAATATATTTTTTATTATATTAATTATTGTTTTAAATAAAATTTATTTAATAAAAAAATTATAAATGGATGAATATATATCATCCTTACAAAAAGAAAATAATCAATTAAAGATAAAGCATAATAATCTTAAACAAACTATACTAAATAAAGATAATTATATTAGTCAATTAGAAGAAAAAATTGCTCAATTAGAAGAAAAATATTTTCAAAATCAAGATAATGAGAAGAAAAAATATGAATTATTTGATACTATTAAAAAGACTCAAGAAAATATAAATGTTTTAAGAGATTTATTTACTCAAAAATTTTCTCAATTACAAAATAAATATATAAAATTAAGAGAGAAGATAGAAAAACAAAATAATAAAAATAATTCTATAGAAAACATTAATAAGTATATTTCTAAAATCAATGAAGTAAGATTTCTTTTTTTACATTATATAGTTTATAGTTGAAATCAAAAGAAATCCAGTATAAATTATAAACTTTTTTTATAAATACTTTAATATTTAATAAACTAATAATTATAAAAATATTATTCATTATTTTTTGGTATAACAACTTTAAAACTTCAATATTTTTTTAAAGTCATAAAAAATAAAAAAAAAAATTTACTCTCTAATTTCCTTTATTATCCATACTTGAAAACTTATAATCAATAACAATCAATCATATTCAATTAATTAATAATATAAACACAAACTTCAGATTTTAAATGTATATTAATTTTCAAAAAATAATTCTTTTAATTTTATTTTTTTTAAATTAAAAATATATTTGTTGAATAATGGAGATATTATAATATTTTTGTTATTTTACTTTTTGCAAAATTTTTCATTCTAGAAAAGAATGTTTTTGAGGAAAATGTATATTCATTCCAAAGAAATAATTTTTAGAAGTAGTTTATAATTTGAAATAATTATTTTTTACTTTTTATATAAATCTATGGAGGATAAATTTATAATATTTTTAAAATTTTAAAATAAATGTTTTAATTAAATATTGAAAATAAATTACTTAAAAATTGTAATTTAATGGAATTAATTTCTTGATTGTTTTTAAGATTGATTTTTTGATTATTATTTTTTAGATATATTCTTATCTTATCATATATTAATTCAATTTTCACAAAATATTTTGTTTTTTCTTTTTGTAAATCTTCTAATAATATTTTAAAGCTTTCATTTTGATCTTTATCATCAATATTCTCTTTTAATAAAAGTTCAAATTGTTTAATTAAATCTTGAAACTTTAAATATTTAGTAATTTTATGAAAATATATTTGATTAAAAATTTCATTAGTAATATCAATTTGTTTTTCAAATAAATTAATATTTAAATAAACATTATAAAACTTCTGAAAAAATTGTTTTATAAATAACTCCACTTTTTCATCTTTATGAAATATATTATTGTCACTAAACTTTTTAGAATTTTTTCTAAAATTAAATTTTTCATTTAATCCTTTCTTTGAAAAAGTTTTTTTATTTTTTTTACTTTGATTAAATTTATTTTCTTGTATAAATAAATCTTCATATATTTTTGAAATTCCCTTATTAATTTTATTATTCAATTCTTCCATCAAACTTTTCACTCTATATTTGGAAAATTCAAGTGTTGTTGATAAAATAAAATTATTCACATTTTTTCTATTTTTTTTAATAACATATGACCAATTTGATAATTTTTTTGAGATATATTTTTTATTTTTTGACTTTCCTAAAATTAAATTAAATAATTTATTTGTAAAAAATTCAGTTTTTTTTTTTGAATTCCCTTTAAATAAATCGATTCCTTTTTTATATAATAAACTTAATTCTTTAATTGAATTTTCATTTAAATTTGTAGTTGATTGGATTTCATTTTCTTTTTCAATTATTGATTTATAAAATTCTTCTCTATAATTCAAATCATAATAATCTTCTATAAAAATATCTTTAAAAACTTCAGATATGTCAGGATATAAATTCATTTTTAAAATTAATTTCCAACATTTAAATATAATTAAAGATAAAAAATATTATTATTATATAAATGAGAAAGAATATTTAGAAAAATTGAGTCAATGTATATCAAATTGAAATTAAAAAAATATTGATTTACTTTAAATTTCATATATAAGGATTATTTATAATCATACATTCATTTGCTTTTGAATAAATAGGATTAATTTTTTCAATTTTTATTAATTTTTTTCAATAATATATAGTTGCTTATTTTCATAATTATTTAATTAAATTTAAATTTTAAAAATGAAAAATTTTTACTTAGATTCTTCTTTGAGTATGCCAAATTTAATTAATCCTGAAAATGAAGTTTCTTTCAAGTATCTTTCACAATTTTTAAATTATAATTCAATTTCTTCAATTTATTCAAAAGAAAAAATAGAATCTTTAGTTCAAGATGAAAATAAATATCAACAAATAATAAAAAATCCCTCCTTTTACAACATTAATAAACTTTCAGCTTGGGATTATTATATTAAATTTATCATGAATTTAATTCCAATAAAATATAATGAAAAACTAAGAATTTTTTTAGTTCTAGAACTTTTCACTAAAAATATGTATCAAGAAAAAGAATTTTACTTAGAGCATATTTATATATCATATTGGATTTTTTATGCAGATTTATGTAAAGATGATTATGAAATTTTTAAGAGTTTATTAAAAAAAAACATTTGTACAAACAACCCTGAATTATACGTAGGTTTAAGTTATTTTTATGAAAAATATCATGCTTTTTCTTTAGCAAATGAATATTATTTAAAAGGATTTGAGAATCAAATACAATCTGATAATTATTATCATAAAATTATTAAAGAATTTGAAAAGAGAATGGAAAATAGAATTAATAGAGAAATTAATAAAACTAATATTCCTTGTGAAGAAATTGATAAATTTGTTCATAAAAAAATTTTTGAATATAAAAATAATGAAAATAAAGGAGAAAGAGAAATCAAAAACATTAAAATGAAATTCAGAATTCATAAAAATAAATTAAAAATCTTAGAAGATAATGATGTATATGAAAATGAAATTGTTCAATATGATAATTTCCCAATTTATATTGATGAAAATTGTAGAAAAAAAATAAGTAAAAAATCAACTGAATTAGTTGAATTATATAAATTAATTGTTAATTATTTAAAAGAAAACGATCTAAATTACAGAAACCAAACTGATAATGATAAAAAAGAAATTATTGAAAAAAGAAATAAAAAACCTTATTCTTGGTTAAATATAAAAAGACCTTTTGGAAACCAAAGTATTGATGTTTCAAACAGTAGTTTAAGTTTTTTTGAAAGTTTCAATGACATTAATAATAATTCAAATATCAATGAAATTAATATCAACGATTGTATTTGTAATAATGTTAATGATGATGTAAATAATATTAATAATAAATGTAATCCTCAAAAAATTAACCAAATGGTAAATAACTCAAGCTTTTCTAATATTTTTAATTCTAAGAATTTATTATGTGATTTAAGTGATAAAGAATTAGAAAATTTATATAATGATGAAAATAATGAACTTATTCAACATAAAAAAAAAATTAATAAATTAATGAATTTACTAAAGGATGAATTAAGATATATTAAAAGAAATGAAAATAATTTAGCATTATTTGAATCAGAAAATAAAAACTCTAATTTATTTAATAATTTTAATATTGAGTTAATTCAAAATAATGATAATAATAATGAAATTGCCAAATCAAAATTTATAAATAATATAAAAAATTTTCTTTCAAACAAGAATTTGACAATTCCTGATATTAAAAATAAAAAAAATGAAATTGATGAGCTTTTTAATTTAAATAAAATTTCACTAAATGAAAAAAATTATTTTTTAAATTTATTAAAGAAAAAATTTTGTCAAATAACTCAAAATGGCAACAAAACAGAAAATTACATTCCCCCAAATTTCAATGAAATTCAACCAATTTTTCCAAAAGAAAATAAAACTATAACTAAATCTGATAATCATAATAATCAGGATATAAATAAATACTCTCGTTATGACATTAATTATTTAAATGAAAGAAATACACCAACTATTAATAAATTTTTCCAAAGCGATAATAAAAATAGTGAAAATCAAATTGAGAAAAATGATAGATTTGAAAATTTATTTTTAGGAAAAGAAGATTATGATGAAGAAAAGGAAATAAAAAATGAACAAATATTCAATAATTTAAGTAAATATCAAAATGATCATTATGAATATATTACAGATACTAATCATATTTCTTCAATTACAGAAAAAACTTTAGATAGTAGAAAATCATCACTTGAATTATTATTTAATTCATAATTTTTTTTTATAAATATTAAACAAATGTAAATTTCATTTTTTTTAAATAAAACAATATATATCCTATAAAAATAAAACAAATATAATTCCAGATAAAAGAGAAGTAAAAATACCAGTAATTAAATTAACTTGACTATTATTTAAAATATCTCTCCCGTAAACTTTAATATTATTCATATTTTTAATTTCATCCTTTTCTACAACACATTTTTTTTCTTCATCAAAATAAGTAATTTGCATAGTTTCTCCTAAAATAGAATCAATAAAAGAACCAATAAAACCAATAATCATTCCAAATAAAATAATTTTAAAACAAATCATAAAATTAAATGAAAAATCTCTGAAAAAAGAAGAAAAAACAGTCACAACAGAAATAAATAATCCTCCTAAAATACTACAAATTGTTCCATATAAGGAAATTGCTCCATTAATTCCTTTTGGAACTTTTTTTAAAGAAATTATTAAAATTGGATTATTTTTACTATTAATACCTAATTCACTTGCCCAAGTATCTGCATTAGCACTTTCATAAAATCCAATATAAATTCCATATAAGAATTTCATCAAATTATTTTTTATAATTTGTTTTGAAAATAAATGTAATTTACCATTAAATTGATAATATATTATAAAACATATTATTGTTGGGAAAAAACCTTTTGACATAACTTGAATAGCATTTCTTTTTTTATCTTTAAAATAAGATTGACCTAATAATTCTGTTTTTTTTTGTTTATGTAAATCACTAGCTTTTATTGATGAGGCAAAAAATCCTATAAGTATCAATAAATATTCAAATCCACCCATTGATACAATAGTTCCTATAAATAATGCTGAATTTGCTCCTCCTATTGTTAATTTATTTTTTATTATTGCTATCACATATATTATTAATACTATTGTTTCTAATATTATAAATTCTATTGAAATTGTTTCCATATATTATTTATAAATAGTTAAGTGAGTTTTTGGGTTTTGATTATTTTTAATTTTTTCATTAAATATTTTTTTTTTAAAAAATATTTATTTTGAATTTCTATTTTATTTAATAAATTACTTTTTTATAAAAAGAATTAATAAAAATAATAAATAATTTCTATTTTTTTTTATCATTTTATTTCTATTTTTTTGATGAATATTGAATATATAAAAGATTGGCGCAAAAATAAAAAGATAATATAATTTATGGATGAATATGAAAAATTAATGAAAAAATTACTTCAAACAAAATTTGAATTAGATGCAGGAATTTATAAAAGAAAATCAAATAAACAAATATTAGAAGATTTTAATGATCAATTAGAAAAAATGAAAAAAATTGAGATGAATAAAAATCAGTATAGTATAATTAATAATACTTGTACTACGGATTGTAAAGTTGGAAAAACTCAAAAATCTTTTAATAATGATATGAAACCAATAACAATAAAAGAAATGTCATTAGGAACAACTTATAAAAATAAGTATATCAAATTAGAAATTTACACAGAATTAATTATAATGACAAGCATAATGTTTTTAGGAAGAGATGATAATAATGATTTAACACTAATTGCAATATATAATTATGAAAATTATTTTAAAACTAAAAATTATAAAAAATTATGCAATATTTTAAAAAAAGGAAAGTATATATTAGTTCTTGAACCATTTTATAAAATGTTTGGAAGTGGAGAAGAGGGGATAAGAATGGAAGATCCAAATGAAATAATATTGTTTGATAATAAGGTTTTAATTGACAATTTTTTATTTAAAAAAAAAAATGAAAATATTGATTTTTTATACAAAGAAGGAAATAAATCATTTGAAAATGAAAATTATAATAAGGCATTAGCATATTTTATAAAATTAAAATTATTCAAACCTGATGATATTGAAATTGATTTAAAAATAGCTCAATGTTATTTTAAATTTCCATATTACAAAAACAATAAATAAATGTCATGAAATTCTAAATAAAAATATAAATAATGTAGAAGCAATATTATTAAAAATTAAAAGTTTAATCGAATTAAGAAAAGTATTGGAAGCAAAAGAATTTCTCAATTCAAAGAAAAAGATATTAGAAAACCAAAAAAAAAAAGAGTTTATTGAGATAAATGAAGAAATTGAAGGTAAAATAAAAAATATAAAAGGAAAATATAATTTTGCGGATTTGTATGAAAAATCAAAGACTTTATTCAACCTTAACACAGGGGAATTTATTAATAAAAAGTTACAAATTAATTTTGAAAAAAATAAAGGAATAAGTATTTATACAAATTCTAAAATCCAAAAAGGTGAATTATTAGTGGTTAGTAAAGCATTTACAGCAGCAGAATTGAATAAGAATGAAAAAGAAATTGTTGTTCAATATGATAATCCAAGCAAAGAAGAATTTGAAAGAACTAAACAACCATTAATATATAAAAAAAAAGAACAAATAGAGGAAATATTATCATATAAATTATCTAATTTTCCTGAGGATTATATTGATTTTTTAAATCTTTTTGATGGAAATAATATTAAATTAAATCTTCAAAAAAGGAAAAGTAATTCAGAAATATGTTTAAAAAAAATACAAGATGTAATTCAATATAATTCATTAACAATATCATTTAAAGAAAAACAAATTTCAAATGGATTATGGTATTATCCTTCATTTTTTAATCATTCTTGTATTCCAAATTGCTTTTATTTTGGTTTTGGTGATATTTTAATTATTATATCAATATGTGAAATTGAGCCAAATAAGGAATTATTCTTAAATTACTTAGATAATGTTATGGAATATGGAAAAAGACAAAAATATTTAAAAGAGAAATATAATTTTATTTGTAATTGTCAATTATGTGAATATGAAAAAAATAATATAGAAAATAAAGAGAAGAAATGTTTAGATGAATATTTAAATAAAATAGAAATTAATTATAATTTCCAAGAGATTGATATTAAAAGTATTTTTAGTAAACACGAAATTGAAAAAATGGTAGATTTCATTGAAAATAAAAAAAAAACTTTTAATTGTTATGAAAAAAGTATTTTTTATATTAAATGTGCTCAATGTATGAGAAAATATGATCTAAATGTTTCATATTTATATTTAGAAAAAGCATTAAGATATTGTGAAAATAGAAATTATTATTTTGAAAAATTAACTTTATTATTGATGTACTTTATTGCTAAGCAATTAAAAAGTGAAGAAAAAATGAATTTTTCAAAAAATAAACTTAAATTATTTTGGGAAATATATTTTAATGATCAAAAAACATTCATTGAAACACTTATTATTGAATATTTAAATTAAAAAATATTTATATATATAAATTATGTTTTTTATTTTTTTTTTAAAAAACTTTTTTTACACAATTTTTTTAAATTATTTCTATCATTAACACCAAAAAATTATAAGTTATTTGATTCTAAAAAAATAAGTAGGGAAGATACTTATTGAAATATCATAGATCATCACAATGGAAACCAAAAGCTTATTATAGCGCTGTAGTACTCATATAAAATCATATGTCTAAAACTAGAATTATGATACTTTATGTTGGAGAAATATATAGAGTAGTAAAAGTTATATTTATTAATTTTTACAATTTATTGTTGAATGTTTTTTAAAATGTATGAATTAATATATCAAAACTTATATTTGTATGAAGTATTATATAAAATAATGAATATGAATTTTTTGACGGTTATTTTATATACCTTTTAATTTAATCATATTTATGAAATTATAATATTCTTAATTTAATTGTAAAAATTGGTTAACTCTCATAAAATAAAATTTAGGTAGCAAAAGAGCTCATCATAACCCTAATATATCAGTCTACTTTATTATATTCATTTCAAAGAAATAAAAAGAATTACATTTATTGTTTATTTCAATAATTTAAATTTTTTCATTTAACTTTTTATAGTATTATTTCTCCCTATTTTAGAATAAAAAATAATAAATTAAAGAATATGAAATTAAAATAATTTTTATTTATTTAAATCGATATTTATACAATAAAAATTCATCAAATTAAATACCAAAATATAATTAAAGTTTTGTTATATTTATTCAAAATCTCAATAACAAGTTTCAAATAATCTAATCCTTTTTTTATTATTTATTCTAAAAACTTTTAATTTTTTTCAAATCAATTCATTTTATAGATTTTATTGAATTAATTAAATTCGAAATCGTTAAAAGAAAGTCAAACAAAAAATATTAAAATGACATTTTTGAGAAAATGAAAAATGAATTTTCAAAAAATTACAATTTAAATAATTTTAATTGTGAGAAAGTTTCAATTAATTCTTAATATTAATTAATTTATTTATTTTAAAGGGAATTTTTTTTGATTTAGATATTGAATAGTTGATATGGGAAATAATGAATGAAACAATATGAAAAAAAATAAATAAATAAAAATATTAAATAAATGAAAAAAACCCGAAAATAATAAATTTAAAAAAATATACCAAGTTAATTTAAAACCTATTTAAATTCAAAAAAATTTAAAAAAATAATAAAAGAATTAAAAAAATCAACAAGCAAAAGAAAAAATGAAAAAACAAAAATGTTCAATTCATACTTGGAAACCTTCTTTATTTATTTGTTCCTGTAAACATCAATTATGTTTAAGATGCGTAAAAGAACATTCACATGATAGTATGATTCTTATGTCAATTAAAGATTTTTATGAAAGTTTTTATGAAGAATTAATTGAACTGAAAAATTTCATAATTCAATTTCAATCAGAAATTAACAAAGAAGAAATTGTTAAAAATATTGAACAAGTTAGAGGTTTAGAAGAAGCTATTTCTTTTACTGATAAATTTATAAATGATAAAGATAAAATATTTTTTTTAAATCCTGAACAAATTTTCTATTTTAAAGAAAAAAAACTACTCAATACAATAAGAGAACATATTTTAATAATCTTAAATGAAATATTTGAAAAAAAACAAACAAAAATAAAAGCTATTTTAGCAGAGCAATAAATATAAATAAATAAATGAAAAAATTAAAATGTTTTTTCCCTAATTTTTTTTATAACACAAAATTTAATAATTTAATCAAATAATCTTTTATTATCTTTCTTAAAACAAAAGAAAAATTTTTTTCATTCAAATGTCTTGAATAATTAAACTAAAAAACTTATTAAAAATGAAGAATGAATCATCAGTAAATCAAATAAATAATAATAGTCAAAATCATTATTATATAATTAAAGATTATTTTTTATGGTTTTACATTTATGAAAAATTCAAATTAAAAATAAATAATAGTGTTAAAATAAAAAAAAAAAAGAAAACAAATTGAAAAAAAAATATTCCTTAATCCATAAAAGTAAAAATTTTAAATCAAAATTTTTAAATTAAAAAAATAATTAAACTCATATTGAATAAATATATAACCAAAAAAAAAAAAACAAATTCAAAATAATTAAAAAAAAATGAATCAACCATCTCAAGATCCTTTAACACAAATACTTCAAAATGCATTAAGTGGAAATGACTCATTACGTAAAGAAGCGGAATCTCAAATAACAAGACTAGCCTCAGAAAATTTAAGTCAATTCTTAATAACTATCTCATCTAAAATTTCAAATGAACAAGAAGAAAAAAGAATTCGTCAAATTTCAGCAACTTTAATAAAAAACATAATATCAAAAGATGAATATACTCAAAAATATTTAAACTTAGATCAAAAAGATAAAACTCAAATTAAAAATCATGTTTTATCAACTTTAGCTAGTCAAGATATTGATATTAGAAAAGCAGCGGGAAATGCAATTGCTTCTATTTGCAAAATTGAAATTCCTAATAAAGAATGGTTAGATATATTTGATACTTTAGTTAATACTTCTCAAAATGAAAATTTATATATTCAACTTGCTTCTATTACCACTTTAGGATTTATTTTTACTGAAATTTCTCCTAATGATATTCCACAAGATACTATTGCTAAAATTTTAAATTGTTTTTATACTATTTTAAAAAAAGATAATTTAAATTTAGAATTATGGGATAATACTTTAAAAGCTATTTTAAATTTTATTCCTTTTATTTCTGCTTTTGTCACTAATGATTCTCAGAAAATTGTTTTTTTTGATTTAATTAAATCTTCTTTAATAAATACTGATAAAAAAATTATAAATGATGCTTTATTAATTTTTATGGAATTAATAAGACTCTATTATGATAATTTTAATAATTATTTTAATACATTATTAGAAGTCACAAAAAATATTATGATAAATGCTGATGATGATAATAAAATTGTAGCATATGAAATTTGGTGTTCAATAGGTGATATTGAGGCTTATAGAATCAAAAAAGGAAATTTAAATAATTTAAATTTTTGTGAAAAAGCTTATCAAGAATTATTACCTATATTATTTAGTCATTTAAAAACAACTGATTATAACTCTGATGAATGGACTTTAAGAAAAGCTTCTGGAAGTTTATTAAATTTATTTTCTCAATGTTGTCAATATCAATTTATTGATAGTGTTTTAAAATTTATTGGAGAAAATATTAATCAATATAATGCTGATTTAACTAATATGTCTTTATTTGCTTTTGCTTCTATTTTAGAAACTCAACATCACTCTCAATTATTTATTACAGTTAATCAATCTTTAGAAATGATAAGTAATTTTTTATGTGATGAAAAAACTCCAGATCATTTAAAAGAAGTTTGTGCTTGGACAATAGAAAGAATATGTGATTCTTATGGTTTAGATATATTAAATGATAAAAAAAATACTTATGGAAAATTAATAGAACTAATTTTATCTCTTTTACCAAAAATGAAAAGAAAAGTTTGTGTTAATTTATGTAATGGATTAAATTCATTAATTAAAATTATTAATAATGATTCAAATTCAAATGAATTAAGCCCTTTTTGTCCAAGATTAATAAATACTTTAATAACATTAGCAACTCAAAGTGGAAGTTATAATACCGAAAATAATGTTTCTTTAGCTTGTTTTTTTACTATTGGAACAATAGCTGAACATTCAGCTAAAGATGTTTCTAATGTTATAATATCTAATTTTAACATATTATTTGAAATGTATAAAAAAACTTTGAATCCTACTATTTTTCCTGATAATGATATGAGAAATAATTATCAAATATATATTATAACAACATTATCGTCTTTTGTTTTATATGGTGGAATAAATGACTCAGATTTAGTTCAATTATATAATAGTATTATAACAGCTTTTAAACAAAGAAATAGTGTTTTTGATGAAGCAATGACTTTAGTTGGTTCAATTGCATTATCTTTAGAACAAAAATTTGATAATTTAATGCAAGATTTTAATCAATATTTATCTATAGGATTAAATTCAACTCAAGATGCAGGGTTATGTAGAGCAAGTATTCATTGTATGAGTGATATTATTAGAAGCTTAAATAATTTATTTTCAAAATACATTAGTTTTTTTTTCCCGGGTATACTTCAAATATTATCTAATCCTGATATTGATAAATCTCTTAAACCACATGCTTTTAATGTTATTAGTGATTTATTTTATTGCTGTCCTAATGATATTTTCCCTTATTATAATTCTATTATGAATTTATTAGGTTCTGCTTTACAAGCTGCAATGAATATTCAAAATTTTGATGATTCTGAAAATATCGAATATTTCCAAGATTTAAGAGAACATATTATTGAAACTTTAACTTGTATTTTCAATTCTATAACTGATATTAATAAACAAGATGAATTTATTATTTATGTTGGTCCTATTTTCACTTTTATTAATACTATTTGTTTAGACCAAAAATGCATTTCTGCTGAAATTTTAAAAAGTTCTTTAGGATTAATTGGGGATTTTTGCAAAGCTTATGGAAAAAATATTAAAAATTTAATTAATCCTAATGTAGTTCAAAGTATTATTGAAAATTTAAAAAAACCTATGTTTTATAATACTGATCAAAATATTGGAAAAATTATTCATTATGGACAAAAAATGGTTGAAAATGTTTTGAGTTCTTAATGATTTTTTTAAAAAAAATGAAATAATTTAATTAATAAATTTATAAATAATAAATTAAAAAAATATTTAAATTAAAAAAAGTTAAATATAATTTTATTTTTGTTGAGAGGAACTAAAAAAGAATAAAATAAATTACATTAAAAATGGTTAAAGTATATTTAACATATCTTAAAAAAAACAAATTTACAACAAAAAATTTATTAATTGATATAACTAGCATTAAGACCAAATCTTTCTCTAATATGTAACTGAAATTCAAATAGATTATATGATTTATTTCAATTTCTTTTATAATAATTATACAACACTTAGTTTTTAAATTTATCATTGTTTTACATAATGATATAAATAATAAAGATAAAAACGAGTTTAAATTTTTAAATGAAATAAAAAAAAATTGTTACATTTTATTTAATTTAAAATTGAAAATTTGCATAATAATATTAAAAAATATTATTTTATTTGAATCATTTGAAAAATATGATAAAAATTGTGTCAGAGAAATGTAAATGAAAATCATTGATTCATAGACAATCACAATATATGTTATTGAATCCCTAAATATAAAGAGAGTTTATACTAATTAACATTGAATTAAATAACAATGAAAGTAAACATATTATTTTTGTAGATAGATGTAATTTATATAAAACAATTTTTCTTATTGAATTTTTTTTATGATTCTTACCAAATTATAAGAGTAAATATGGGGAGAATTCTGACAAAAATTGACAAAGAATCTGAAAAGCATATTAAAATAAGTATTAATTGAAGATGTATAAAAAAAACAAATACATTTCTATATTGCTAATGATGTAAAAAAATTAAAATAGATATCATATTAAAATTTATATGAGAATTTAAGTAATTTTTAAAATATACACAAAATATTTAAATAAAATATTTAAATAAAAAAAAAATGTTTATTTCTAAAAAATAAAAAAGAATTTAATAAATCTTTTTTAAAAATAGAAAAAGGAAAAAATATAATAATATTTCATTAATTCATTATTTATTATCCATAAATATAATAACTTTTTTAGTTACAAATAATATTTTTTTAATTTATCAAAAAATTAAATAAAAAAACAGTATTTAATTTAAATAAATGTTAAAATTATTTATATCAATATTATCATTTTCCTTCATTTTTTCGTTAGTAAAAATTCCTTTTAAAACAAAGGAAAATCCAATAAATCAAAATTTAACATATATAGATTCAAGAGTAAAAAATTTTGAAATGGGAGAAATTTTCATAGGTGAACCTCCTCAAAAAATAAGATTAAATATTGCAACATCATATTATCATTTTATAATAGCTAACTTCAAAAAAAAAAATAAATGATATTTATTCCAATATTTCTTCATCAACAAGTTCTTTAATTTCAACTGAAAAAAAAACATATTATTATAAAAATTATAGAGGTGGATTTTTGGCTCAAGAAAATTTTAAGTTTTATAATGAAAAAAACAAAAAAAAATCATATAATAATATTCCTTTTTTTATTAATGATTTTGATGGTGAATCTTCAGGTTTGTTAGGGTTAAATTTTATAAAAGAAAGGGATGATGAAGATTTAAATTTTATTAAGGTTTTATTAGAAAAAAAAATAATTTCTTCTTCAATTTGGAGTATAAAATATTTAAATGATAATGAAGGTGAATTAATAATTGGGGA
>JAJJLU010004060.1:0-19514 GCA_023807065.1 Isotricha intestinalis
TGTTAAATCTTCTAATATTTTATTTAATTCTTTATTTTTTTCTTTTTCTTGATTTGTTATAATCTTTAAATCAGAAAGCTTTTTAATTAATTTATTTCTTTCAATAGATAAATTCAATAAATTTTCTTTTAACACAACATTTTTATATTTTATATTAATTTCATCATTATTTTTACATAAAGTAAATTTACTTTGATCACAAATAAAAAGCTTATTTTTAGAATTCATTATATTAAATTTAATTAATATAACTTAAATATAGATTTTAAATATTCAAATTAAAAATTTTAAAAAATAATTATAATTATTTTATTTTTTAAAAGAGAAATAACATTTTATTCTAATATTCATACTTTTTTATTTAAAATGAAATATCATATTTATAATTAACTTTAAAATATACATTTCTTTTTTTAAATTTAAAAAGTATCGAAAAATTATTAAAAATCAATATATAATATTAGGAAGAAATTTTATTTGATTTAAAGTTATAATAGAATATGTTTCTTTTGATTTATTATAATTTGAATTAAAAAAGAAATCAATTATTTTAACAATTTGATTTTATTCAAAAATACTATTTTTCATTAAATAGTTTTTTATAGAACAATTATTATTTTATAATATAAATATTAAATTGATTTTTAAAATTAATTATCATTGAATAAAAGTTTTATCTATATTATTTTTGGAACTTCTTTATGATGAAAATAAATTTAATACAAATTACCTTTAATCTGTTTTTTAAATATAATTCTATTTAACAAGGAATATGATATACTTTTCTATTTAAATTCAAAATATTAAATGGTGAAAGTTAAAATTGCTTTTCATTTATTTTAAATTTATATGTAGAAAAATAGATTTGAAAATTATTTTCACAAACTACATCATAATAATCTCCTTTATTTTTTCAGGTATGATAATATTGAAATAATTTTTAAAAAAAATAAAGATTTATACTATTATAAAGAAACAAATACTTGTTTTAGATTAAAAAAACTTTCGATAAAACAAGGTATTATATCCTTAAAAGATTATTCTTTGTTGAAAGGAATTATATTATTAATATACATTTATTTTTTTTCTTATTTCCTCTTTTATTTATAATTTGATAGTTAATTTCATTAAAAATAGTTAAAACAGCAAAAATGAAAGGAAATGAAAAATTTGTTTATTTTATTTATAGTGTACCTAAGTGTTATCAAGAAGTATCCTTTTCAATAAAGAAAGAAAAAGCTTCAATCATTTATAATGATGATATACAATCTGGTAGAATTTCTTTTAAAATATATTTATGTTCATTCCAATTGAATCATGAAAAATTTAAAATAGAAATGTTTGTTGATCATGATAAATATTCTTCTCAAGAATTTAATTTTTTAAAAGATAAAAAATATCTATTTATTTTTGATTTAAAATTTCAATCAAATTGGATCTTCAAATCTCCTCCTTCAAAATATGATTTTAGTTTCACCCAACAATATTTTATTTTTAAAAATAATCTTGAAAAAATTTTTAAACAATTCCCCGATATAGAACACAATTTTTTTTCTGACTCTCTTCAAGTCATAGATAAGGAAAATTTAGATATAATATGTTTTTTAGATTTATTTCAGGAATTCAAAGATGATTCTATAAAAATTATCAATTTATTAAAAACATTTAGAAATTTAAGATATTTGAATCTAAGAGATAAATCAAAATTAAAAGAATATATTAATTTTATTGATACTTGTTCTTTAGAAGAATTTCAAAAAAAGTTACCTTTAAACGAGCAAAAAGATATAATTAATTTTCACGGAATAATTGCTTATTGTTATTATCAAATGGAAGAATTTGACAAATTTAAAGATTATTATAAAAAATTTGAAAAATCACATCCCACAATGTTATTACGATTTCTAAATTATTTTGAAAATTTGGATTCAGAAATAATCTATTCAATGATAGAAAATGTAAAAGATTTGAAACATGAGGAATTACATTCAATCTTAATGAAAGGTGAAAATTTAGAAGAAATTTATAATATAATTATTGAAAAATTTACTAAAATTAAGGAGCTGCTTGATAATTTTGAAAAAAAACAGATTTCTATTGATTATAATCCAAAAAAGATTTCAAATTATGATAATATCCAAAACATTGTAAATTTATTTAAGATTATTTCAGAAAAGAATAGAACAAATGAAATTATTATTATTGATTATCAAATTTGGATTATTTACATTGAGCAATTCACAACAAATTTAAATATTGAAAAACTTTTTGATTTACATGAAGTTGGAAATTTGATTTTAAATTCCCAACAAAAACAAGAATTTAGAAATAAGCTATATACTGCAATAGAAGAAACTTTTAATAAATATATAGAGAACAATAATTTAGAAAATTTATCAATGTTAAATTATTTAATATCTTATTTTGAAAAATATAAACAAATTATACCAAATATTTCATTTAAGATAGAAAACTATATTAATTTATCTAAAGTAGATGAGGAATTCATTAAGACTTTTAAGGAAAAAGAATTCATTCAATATTTTTCAAAATTGAATATTGAAACAATAATAAAAAAATGTCTTTTAAAAGTAGATAATTTAGATCAATTATTAATTATATTTACACTTTTCACTGAATCAATCAATGAATCTTTATTTCTTTTTAAAATAGCATTGACTGAAAAATTTAAGTCATATCTCACCAATAACTTAAAAGAAGAATTTTTTTTTAATAAAATTCCAAGAATTTTAATAGAAATTACTATAATGACTCCTGGAATATGGAAAGAATTTTTAAATGAAATAGAAAACATCCTTGATCCAAATAATATAATTTTCATTTATAAAAAGTTATTAAATAATAACACTTCTAAAATAGAAATGTCCCAACATATTATTAAATATCTCATTTCTCAAAATATTTTTACAGAAGAGACTTTATATGATTTTTTTGCTTCTTTAAAGAAAAATGAAGATAAAATTAATTTTCTTAAAACATTTGGAGAGGTAAAGGGAAGAAAAATTACTGAAAATGATTTTTATGAAATAACAGAAAATGAAAATTTAAAATTTATGGAAATTTTTTTAAAATTAGATGTTTTTTATAATAATTCATTTGATGTTATTCCGTATGTAAAAGATACCAAAAATTTAATTGCTTCAATAAATTCTGATTTAAAGAATTTTAACATAAAATTGATTCGAATTCAAGAATTAATTAAATTGGAAGAAAAAAATATATTAGACAAAAGATTGAAAATTATTTTTTATAATGATATTGAAAGAATTCCAAATTTCAAAAAACAATTACTTGAAAACATTCATTTATATTCTGAATTCCATCAGAAAATAGAATGTAATCTTCAGGATATAGAAAAATTTTTTCCTCGTAATGAAAATAAAATCAGTTCTTCATTTGATATAAAATTAAAGTTAGAGGAACTAACGTTAGAAAAATCAATTAATTATATTCAATCAATAAAAGATGAAGTTAATAAAAGTTTCAATGAATATTTAGAAATAAAAGATTATTTAAATTCCAAAATTTTCAATTTGATTTATAAAAAAGAAGGAAAAGATAAAAATAAAAGTGATGAAGAAATTTTGGAAAACACAATTAAAAAATTTAAAATATTAGGGGAAAAAATTTTAAGAAATTTTACAAAGGTAGAAAATCACTCAATTCTTACTTTTGATAAAAGAGAAACAATTAAGGAAGAACTAATTAAATTGAATTATTTATTATTTGAAAAGAAGACAAATGGCTCAAAAAAAAAAGATTTCTGAAGTAGAAATTGAAAATCTAGTTAATAAATTGTTTGTATATAATAAAAGAGATGAATATATATTATATTTAAAAGGATGTATGTTTTTTATTGATCAATTTCAAGTAGAAAAAACTAATTTTTATCAAAAAATAAATGATTTTAAAAGTAAATTAGAACAAGATGTGTTTTTAGAAAATATAAATGATATTACAAATTCTATTCTTGATTTTGATAATAATTTGATAGAAAATTTTAGTCAACCATATATTATTTTTATGATTAATATTATTAAAAGTGAAAATTTACTTCCCTTTATAATTCCTAAAACTGAAGATGATTTAAAAAAAATAGAAGAATTAACTGGAGAAATTGATAATCAAAATGTAACTGATTCTGATATAAGAGAATTAATTGAACTTATTACATTTAAAGAAACATTAAAGAAATATATAACAAAAAATGATAGTTTATTTTTTTCCAAATTTAAAGATGAATTAGCAAAAGATTCTAAAAAATTAATAGTATCATTGAATGATGTATCTAAAAAATTTAATGAAATATATGAATTATTCACTAAAAATGTTGATACTTCTGGATATGCAAAAATTATAATTCATCATATATTTGTTTCAAGTAAGTTTGAAATTAAAAATGAAAATAATGAATATATATGTTCTGTTCAATATAATATTAAGGGTGAAAAAAAAAAAAACGAAAAAAAATTTAGAGAAATTTTAGAAGCAAAAGATAAAATTTTACTTAGACAAAAAAGGAAAAATGAAGAAGATGATAGTGAAAATGAAATTCAACAATTTTTAAATATTATAGATAGTATTGAAAGAGTTTTAGAATTATTAGAAAACATTTCTTCAAAAGGATATTTTGAAGAATTAAATAGTTTTATTGAAATAAAAGATGGAATTGGAAAATGTAAATGTAATGAAAAAGAATTTGATTCAATTAATGTTTTAATAAATTATTTATATAATATTTCAGAACAACAAAATATTGATGAAAAAAATGGATATTTAAATCTTGAATATATAAGATTATTATTCGGAAAGCAATTTTCACAAATTTATTCTAATTTAGCAAAAAAAGATAATAAATATAATTTAAATGTAATAAATAAATTTATAACAGCAAATCAAAATTTAAAAGAATTTAATTTTAAATTAACAGAACAAATGAAAGATTTAAATTTATATCAATGTATAAATGAATATGTTAAAGAACTATTTATAAAAAATAATTTAACTTTTGAAAAAATATATGAAAAAGCAAAAATAAAAACAGAAGGATTTAAAGGTATATACTCCTTTTTAAGTTCTCCTCAAAGTTATGAAAAAGATATTATAAAAGCAACAAAATATTTAACAGGTAATTTACCTTGTGCTCAAACTTTTCTTTTATGTTCTCCTCGAACAAAAAGAGAAGAAATTATTTCATTTATTTATAGAACAATTCAATGTGAAACTTATACTCTTTTTATAATTTCAAAAATTGAATCTTTAGATTTAGAAATTGCAAATTTCTTATTTGATTTATTAGATGAATTATATACAGAAAAGAATTATAAATTAAATTCATGTTTATTATTTATATATCTAAATACAACATGTGATTTAATTAATCAAATAAAACAATTAAAAGAACATCATTTTTTTGATCCAATTGGAAATGAATTTAACGAATTAATAGAAGATGAAAATGAAATTGAAATTATATATTCAAACGCTTCTGGAGTTGGAAAATCAGAAACGATAATAAATATGTTTAAAAATGATAATAATGAATATCATTATATTTATTTCCCTATTGAAGGAGATTTTAATAAAGAAGAAATTATAGAAAGATTAAAAAATATTGAAGATGAAAAAGTTTTTTTACATATTGATATATTAGATACTAATACTAAAGAATTAGTAAATATTATTAGAGATTTCTTGTTCTCTTTCTTAGTAATGAAATATTATTCTCTTGATTATGATTTTATTTATTATGGAAAAGAATATAAAATTAAAGTTGAAACTCCTTTTGGATTTGTAGATCCATTTGATATTTATCCAACATTAAAGTTTTTTAAAAAAAAAGGAATTAGTAAAGATAATATTCCTCCATTTATAGGTTCTAATAAATTTAATTCAAATTTCCAATTAGTTTCTCAGTATTTAAAAATGTTAAAAGATAATCAAATAAATACTACAAATATTTTTATTTATTTTGAAAAAATTTGTGAAGAAGTTCCTCCAGAACATAAGTCTGTTACAAAAATTGGAGATGTTGAAAATCAACCAAAAGATATAGGACAAGGAATGCAAAAATTAATTCCAATTGATAATATTTCTGGTGGAAATTTAATTAAAGAATATCTTTGTGAAAATGAAAAAGAAGAACTTACTTTTTATCAAATTAATTCTTTTATAAATGTATTAGGAGAACAATTAAAATATTTATGTGGAAATTTCTTTTTAAATTGTGAAATACTTAAAGAATCTGCTATACATTTTCATAAAAATTCTCTTAAGACAATAAGAAGTTTTATTATTGAATCATTAATATCTTTATCTAAATATTGTACTAAAAGTGCTTATGATAATTTATTATCAGGTCAAATTGAAACTTCAAAAAGTCAAAGTGGAAATTATAATGAAGATGAAGCTTTAAAAAAAGCAATGAGTTATTTAGATAATAAGCAAATTATTTCTTTTAATGAACTTCTTGAAAAAACAAGTATAATTTTTTTAAATGAAGATAATTATTCATTAAGTATATTAACAATTAGAGAAAAAAATACTGAAGAATATAAAAAATTATATGATTTATTTAATTCACAAGGAACCAAAGAAAATTTAATTGATTATCAATCTTTAGATAATAGAAAATTTTTAGAAGAAATAAATAAAGTTTTAAATTTAAATGTTCAAAATATAGATAATTTAGTTAAAGTTGATGCCGAGGCATTGAAAGAAAAGAAAATCGTTCAGATTGCTCAAAATTATGTTTTCACAACAGATAATTTTATTAAATTATTATTAATTACATTAAAAATAAGGGCAAAAGTTCCAATCATTATGATGGGAGAAACAGGATGTGGAAAAACATCATTAATAAGGATAATATCTCAATTAAAAGGAAATGATATGTTAACCTTAAATATTCATGCAGGAATATCAAATAAAGAAATAATTACTTTTATTAAAGAGCATAATTTAATTGATGATGGAACTAAAGAAATAATTACTTTTAATAAAGAGCATAAATTAAATGATGATGGAACTAAAAATAAGACAAATAAAATTTGGGTATTTCTTGATGAAATAAATACATGTAATTCTATGGGATTAATAAGTGAAATGATGTGTAAAGGAACAATTCAAGGAGAAAAATTAAAAAAAAATGTAACTTTTATTGCAGCATGTAATCCTTATAGAAGATATGAAAAAAAAATTGAACAAGTTGGGTTAATTTCTGATAAACAAAAAGTTAGAAGTTTAGTTTATTCTGTTAATCCTTTACCTCATTCTTTACTTAATTTTGTATTTGATTTTGGAAGTTTAAAAAAAAGAAGATGAAGAAAAATATATTAGAAGTATGGTTAAACAACCAATATCAAAATTAAAAGAGAAATTTCCTTATTTAGAAAATAATAAATTTATTGATTTTTCTATTAAATCTGTAATTAATGCTCAAAATTTTATAAGAGAAAAAAATTTCAGTGCAAGTGTAAGTTTAAGAGAAGTTAGAAGATATGTTATTTTATTTGAATGGTTTATATTATTTTTAGATAAAAATAAAGAATTATTTAATACAATTTTAAAAGAATATTCAATAACTCTTGAAAATTGTTCAGTTTTATTAAGTATATATATCTGTTATTTTATTCGTGTAACAGGTAAAAACCCAAGAAAAGAATTTAGTGAATTAATAACAACAAAGTTTGATTATCAACAATTTGTGAAAAAAATTCAGGAAAAATTAATAGATAATTTCACAATAGAAAAAGGAATAGCAAAGAACAGAATATTACTTGAAAATTTATTTGCATTATTTGTATGTATAAACATAAAAATTCCAATAATAATATGTGGAAAACCAGGATGTAGTAAATCTCTAATTGTAAAATTAATAGATATGGCAATGAAAGGTAAAAAATCAGAAAATTTTTTTTTCAAAAATTACCTTCACTTAAAATAACTCCATATCAAGGATCAATAACAAGTACATCAAATGGAGTTTTAGAAGCATTTAAATTAGCAAGATCAAAAATTCAAAATAATCAGAATAATGAAGAAAAAATAATTTCAGTATTATATTTTGATGAAATGGGTCTTGCTGAAATTTCTCCAAATAATCCTTTAAAAGTAATTCATTCTCAATTAGAATATGATGAAAATGAAGATTCCAAAAAAATTGCATTTGTTGGAATTTCAAATTGGAGTTTAGATGCTTCTAAAATGAATAGAACTGTTTTTCTTTCTGTTGCAGAACCTGATGAAGAAGATTTAATTGATACTGCTTTAGCAATTGCTGATGAATTTGAAAATGATTTTGGAATTAAATATAAAGAAATTTTTGAATATTTAGCTAAATCTTATTATTTATTTAAATTAGAAGTTGGAAAATCTAATTTCGATGCTGAATTCCATGGAACAAGAGATTTTTATCATTTAATTAAAATTACTGCTAGAAATTTACTTAATAATAATGATGGAAAAAATCCTTTTTTAATTGCTATTAATAGTATTGAAAGAAATTTTGCAGGAAGAGATAACTCAATTAAAACTTTTAAATCAATTATATCTAATTATCAATATTGTGTCGATTCTGATATTTATGATGTGAAAAATGCTATTGAATCTAATATAAACGACAATCAATGTAGATTTCTTTTAGTTATTTCCAATTCTTCTCTCAGTCAATTTTTAATTAAATCTATTTTAGAAAAATTAAATAAAAAATATATTTTCTTCTTAGGAAGTCATTTTGAAGAAGATTTAAAAAATGAATATTATTCAGCTTCAGTAATTAATAAAATGCAAGTTGGAATTGAAGATGGAGATGTAATTATAATGAATAATTTAGAATCTATTTATCCTTCATTATATGATTTATTCAATCAAAATTTTACTTATATTTCAGGAAAAAAATTTGCTAGAATTGCACTTGGATATGCTCATGATATGTCAGTTGAAGTAAATGATAATTGTAGAATTGTAATTTTAATTGATCAAGAACAAATAAAAAATGAAGATCCTCCTTTTTTGAACAGATTTGAAAAACATAAATTATCCTTTAAAGATTTATTAACAAAAGAACAAAATAAATTATCTAAAGATTTATTAAAAATGATTAAAAGTTTAATTCAATCAAATGATAATAAAGAACCTAAAATAATTTTATCTAAGCAATTATTAAATTGTAATAAAGATGAAATTGATGGAATTATTTATAATTCAGGTAAGAATAGTTTAATTGAAATGAAAGAAGAAGTTTTTAAAAAAATTGCGCCCACTTTTTCACAAGATTTAATAATTTTTGCTAGTAATTCTGTTTTTGCAACAAGATATCCTAAAGATTTTCAAATGATTCTTTCTATATATAATTCAACTGAACATAGAAATTTATATAATTTCTTAAAAAATATGAAAAATACTAGAAATGTTATTTATACTTTTTCACATATTTTAGATTTATTAATGAAAGGTTTAGAAGTTGATAATGAAATTTATGGAAAAATAAATAATAATACTATTTACAAAAAGATTATTGAAGAAAATTATTCTGAAAAATTAATTGAAAGATCAATTCAAGCATTTTTAACTAATAACAAATATAATGTATTAATTTTCCAAATCCAAGCATATAATTCTAAACATTTAAATCATATTCAATTTTTATATGAAAATCTTTTAAATAATACTGAGATTAATAATAAAGAAAATAATAAAGCAATAATATTGATAATTTATTTAAAAAGAGAATATATTCATTTAAAAAATGAAAATCCTTTAAAAAGTACTAATTTTATATCTCATTTATCATCTTATGAACAAACATTTATTGATAATTTAAATGGAGATGATTTATATATTACTGAATTAATAGGATTAAAAAATGCTGATCTTTATAAAAATCAAAAAATATATAATTTAAACCAACAATTTAATAATACAATTTATCCAGCCTTTACAACAATTTCATATGGTATAGATAATTTAATTGAAGATATTTCTTTTGAAAATTATTATGAAAAAGTAATTGAAAAATTAATTAATAATGAAGAATTAAAAGAGAAAATAAAAAATAAAATAATAGAGTTAATTCAAAAAGAATCTGATTCACTTCTTTATTCCACTTTTTATGGTAATAATTTTGAAAAATATGATATAGATTTTAAATCAATTTTAAGAAAAAATTTAGATTATATATTAAAATTATATTTAGTTAAATTTATAGTAAAATCAGAAAGAGATGGTGTGTTTCCAATATTATTATCTCCTAGACCAGATATTGAAGAAATAAAAATTTTATCTGATGAATATTTTAAAAAAATTGATGTAACATTTACAAATGTTAGACTTCAACTTAAAGAAAATAGAATTACTACTATATTAGGATTAAATATTCCTATGATTAGTGATTCTATTTTTAAATTACATAAAGCAACTGAAGAAATCAAAATTAATTTTTCTAATTTAGAAGATGAATTTAGAAATGATTATGAAGAAAAAGAAGAAGAACAAAAAAAAGAAGTAGAATTACTTGAATTAAAAGAAAATAATATGTTTCAAAATATTAAATTTGAATGTGAGAGAGTTGAATTATTTAAATTTTTCATTCAAAGACAAAATAATAATATTTTAAACAAAGAAATATTTTCATTAATTCAAGAAGATTTTTATACAATTTTTATTATAAATAAATTTAAAAATAAGAATATTTCTCATATCAATCAATTCCTAAATTATATAATATCTTTAAAATTTCCTCAAAATGAAAATTCAATGGATTTCCTTTTCTTTAGTAAAACAATTTTATGGTTAAAAAGTTATGAAGATATAATAATAAAATTATTATCAATTTTTGATGAATTAACTCAAATAGCACCTGATACATTTGAATATATTAGGAATATAATAGATAATAAAATAGTAGATTATTCAAATGAAAAAAATAACGAAAAATATAAGAAAATTATTAATGAACCTTTTTATTCTTTATTTGAAGCTATTATTAATAGTATTATAATATCAATTACCAAAATTTCAGAATTAAATGAAGAAAAAACAAATCAATTCTTTGAAGTTTTAAAAGCAACTTTACAAACTATTTTACAAATAAGATATTCTTTGCTAATTGTAATCAGAGGAATCTATATTCTTTCTCAAATTGTTGAATTTTCTGAAAATTTAAAAATGATTAATCTGAGAAATTTTCAAAATTTAAAAAAATATATTGATTTTTTAAATAAAGAAATTGAATTGGTTCAACAAAATTCAATGGATGAAGTTGAAAATGAGATAAGAAATGAATGCCAATTTATTAAAGAGATGTTCCCAAATAATTATCAAAATATAATAAATGATATATTCTGTGAAAAATATAGGCAAATTCCAAAATTAGAATTTAAAAAATTATTATTTAAAATTGTTTGTGAAGATGATTCTCTTTTAGTAAAATCTAAAAATTTATTTGATAAATTAATAAAAGATATTGATTATCTACAACCAGAAAGTATTTATGATGAAGAAGATGATCAAAATGAAGAAGCAGAAAATGATGATGATAATGAAAAAGAAGCTGAAAAAGAAGAAAATTTCCTTTCTTTTTGTGAAGATGATAATAATGAAATCTTAATAATGATAAATGAAAAAGAAAATATAATTATTGATGAAATATTCTTATATTTATTTGAAATAAAAATAAATAAATTTTTTAATAAAATAGAAAAAAAGAGTAAAAAAGAAAATAAATATGAAGAAATATTAAAAAAATTATCATTTAAATATTTAAAAAAAAGTATTCAATATATAGAAAATAAAGAAGATAAACCATTATATCATTTAGGTTTAATTTATGCAATAGCATATATTAAATGTTATTGTTTTCATTATGTAGATATTTTAGTTAATCATCATGCTGAATTAGGAAGTGCAGAAATAATTGAATCATATCTTTTTGGTCAAAATCATCCTTTTAGAAATGTTATAAAAATATATCTTTTAAAATTACTCTTTCATATATATTATAATGATTATATTGAATTTTATAATAAAATGGGAGAAGATAAATATCAAAATTGGAGAAATAATGGAATTGAAAATAGTGATGATAATAACCAAGAAAACAAAATTTTAGATATTTTAAGTTTTGATTTAAATTCAATTGAAAATTATAAAAAAGTTTCTCAATATTTTCTTATAGAACAACAAAAAAAAGAATGCATTAAACTTATAAAAAATGATAATAAAAATTTTAATTCTTTTATAGATTTATCTATTAATAAAATTTTATCTTTATATAAAGATAATGATATTAACTTTGAAAAAATAAAATATCTTGAAAGTATGTTGAATGAATATAATTCCAATAAATTTGAAAATTTTTCGAAACATTTATTAAATCAAGACCTTTATAATTCAAATTTAAAAAATAAAATAAATTCAATAAATTTAAATTCCTTCTTTGGAATATTAATAGGATATAAAATTTCATTACTATGTCTTTTCTCAGAAAATAATAATTATTATTCAAAATTAATGGGAGAAAACATTTTAAATGAATTAGAAAATTCATATATTCCAGGAATCGCAAACGAAAATATTTTAATAAAATCATATTATGCAATAAAAAATAATTTAGAGAGTTTTAATGATCCAAGTTATGGATGTTATATTTGTTCTTGTAATGAATTTTATAATATCGATCCTTGTGGATTACCTAATCAAACTTTTAAATGTTCTAATTGTGGTCAAGATATTGGAGGTGAAAATCATAAATTAATTGAAAGAGAAAATCATTATAGAATTTATTTAAATGAAGGACAAAAAAGTCAAGTTGAAAATAGAAGTTATTATAAACCAATTAAATCTATGCTTTTAAAAGAATTTAAAAAAGATATTATTGAAAAAACTGAACTTGAAGATACTAAAGGTTTTTATCAATTAGAAAGTGAATTTAATGATAGTGAAAGATCTATTAGAAATTTACATGTAATAACTTATAGATTTTTAAATTTTGTGTTATATTCAATTTTATATTTCAATAATTCTATAAAAGAAAGTGACTTTGTTCAAATAATTGAACCTAATCAAAATTTCCTTGATTTTATGTTAAAAGATTGGGAAATAATTACAAAAGAATTAAATGATAATAATAATAAAATAGATATAAAAATTTATATACAATTAATTTTACCTAAATTTTTTGAATGTATTCAAAATTATGGTGATTTTTCAAAATTCCAAAAAAGAAATGAATTTGAAAAAAAAATAAATGATATAATTATGGAATCTTTTGAACAATTTACTAATTATAAATTTGAATTCAATAAACATAATTCAAGTTTAAGTTCAATATCTAAATTTGAAAAAATTATAAGAGAATATAAAGATTCATTAAATGATGAAGAGAATTATCCTTTTTATAAATATTTTACATCACAAAAATATCCAAATGAAAAGAATTTAAAAGAAATTTTAAAAAAATACCCTGATGAAGCACAATATCCAGTAATTAAAGCATATTTAAAATATAAAGAATATGAGAAAATAAAAAAATTAAAAAATCTTCCTTTAATAAATCCATTAGAAAATTGGTTAATCAATAAATATTCATTTAATATTTCAAGAAATGATGCAAAAGCAAAAAAAATAAGGGAAATAATTCAAAGTAATGGTTTAAAAGAATTATATGAAAAATTTGAAAAAGGATGGAGAAACATTTATGAAGATATTATTCAATATAATTGTCAACAAATAAAATGTAAAAATATAAATCAATCAGATGCATTAGCATCAATATTAAATGATGATGGAGAAATAGAATATGGAATGCAAATTGCAGGAGCATATTATTATTTTATTGAAGCTCAAAATTCTTTTATTGAAGAAATTTGTCCTTATCTTACTGAAGATAGTATTTTACATTTCTTTAAAACCCAATTAGAAAATGTTATTCTTGCTCAAAATGCTTCTGAAGGAGAAATTATTGATTTACAAAATTTTATTAATCCTGATTTTAAATCATTTGAAGAAATATTATATAATTTTTCATTTAGAAATTGCTTTAAAGAAGATAATAATATTGATTATTTTAATTATAAAGAAATTATATATGATTTAGATTCAATTGAACAACAATTAGGTTCAATAATTTTAGTTGGAAAAAGAAAATTTTCAACAGAACAAAAGTTTGTAGTATATGAATTTGAAGCTTATCATGGAAGAAATTCAACAATATTAAATGATTTTCTTGAAAGATATCCTCAATCTCCATTAACACAAGAACAAAAAAGAAATTTATTAAATAATAAAGGAAATGATTCAAAAACATTTTTATTTTCACTTCAAATGTTGATATTTCATTTAAATAAAGAAGGTTATGGAAAAGATAGAGGAAATATTAATGATATTATTAATAATAATGATTTTCCAAAATATATTACTTTATCAGATGATTTTAAAAATTTATTTAATCAATTTCAATTTGGAATTGAACATTTAATTGAAATATATAATTATATTGAATTACTTAGTTATGGAGAAGTGCTTCAAAATGTAGATAATAAATATAGAAAAGAAATAGATGAAAATGAAGTAACTAATATTAATAATTATTTTAATCAAGAAGAAGAACAAAAAAAAAATCGTCTTATTACAAAAAATAAATTACCAACAGTAATAAGAAAATTTATTTCAAGATATTTAAGTGGAATAAGAGAAGATCAAGAAATTAATCCTGATGAACAATTATTAGAATTAATTAAGATTAGATCTGATTTATGGGATTTAGATACTTTTAATGATAGTAGATTTGAAGAAGAAATTAATTTAATGAATAAAACTTTCCAAGTTAATGTTGAACATTCTGTTAATTTTTATGATGTTTTAGGAGGTGATAAACAAATAATTGAAGAAAAACTTGAGGAAGTTGTTAAAGTTGAAAATACAATTGAAAAAAAAGGTAAAAAAGAAAAAAACATCAAAACCAAACAAAAAAAGAAATTCAAAGAATAGTTTAAAAATTTTTTAATATTTATTTTAAAGAATTTAATCAATTAAAATTTAATTCATAAATTATGAATTACAAAAAATCAAAATCATGAATATAAATTTTTCCTATTTATTATATAAATTCCTTTTTCTTTAAAATCTACTTTTAATTTTATTTTTGATATTATTTTTTGAATTAAATTTTTTATTGAATCTTTTAAACATAATTTTTTTCAATCTTTTCTTGAAAATGATATTCTTAAATAAAAAGTAAATTTACTTGAGAAGAACAAAAAATTATTAGTAATTGAAAAAAATTCTTTTCTAGTTGTTTTAAAATTTTCTTTATTTCACTTAAATATTTTTAATATTTATTTTTGTTACTTTTTTTATTTATATATTTTTAATGAAAAAACATACATCTGTAAATAACTTAAAATAAATATATTATTCTTATTGAAGAATAATAATTATTAATAAATCTCACAAAATTAATCAATAAAAGTAAAAAAAAGAACTTATTTTTATAAAATTTTCTGAAACCATAAATAATTAATAAAAACTTAATAAAAAAAATATTGAAAAAAATATTAATTATGTAATAGAAAATTTAAAAATAAATAAATAACTTCTTAAATATTAAAAAACAAAAAATGCTTCCTGAAATAAATAGTATATTTAAAATATTACAAAAAACTTCAGCGAAAAAAAACAATCAGCCAACCCCAAATGATCCTAAAGTAGAATATAATAATATATTTTTAAAATTAATTACAGTTTCAAAAGTAGGGATCAATCCCTAATAATAATAGATATGAAAAAACAAGAAATAAAAATAATATTTCAAGTAGATTTGATATTTCTCCTATTGAATCTTTTTCAAATAGTAATAATTATGAAAGACAAATTTTACCTAATGTTTATTATGTTAATAATGGAAATAGATTTCCACTTTCTATTTCAATTAAAAAATTATCTGACCCTATTTATCATGAAAATTATTTAAATAATCAAAGATTAAAAGAAAATCATAAAAATTTAAAAAAAAATTTATTAAATATTGAAGATAGTTATTTTAATAATAATCATAGTTTAGAAAAACATAAAAATAAAAATCATTATCCTGAAAGATTTAAAAATAATAAAAAAGAATTTGATGCTTTAAATTTTTTAAGGTGTGAAAATTTTAAAAGTAATGAATTACCAGATTTATTTAATAGAATAAATGATAATTCAAATAGTTCCATTCAAAAAAATCATGAAAAAAATAATAATGAAAAAATCAATAATGAAAAAAATAATAATGAAAAAATCAATGAGGGAAAAATTAATAATGAAAAAAATAATAATGAAAAAATCAATATAGAAAAAATCAATATAGAAAAAATCAATAATGAAAATATCAATACTGAAATAAATAAAGAAAATAATGAAAATAACAAAGAAACAATAATTAATAATATATCTAAATATAAAAGTATAAGAAGTTTTAACTTTTTAAAAAAAATAAAACAAAAAAATAATGACACAGAAGAAAATAAAACTATAATATCAAATATAGTAAATACCCCAAGTAAAAAATTAGTTGATTTTCCAAAAAAAATAATATCTTCTCAAAAAGAATTTAAACGAATAAAAACAAATATTCATGAAAAGCAATCATCATTACAAATATTAGAAACATTAAAAAATAATTTTTCAACAGAAGAAAAAATAAGAAGGAAATTAAATTATAAATTGATTCCTTTTCCCTTAAATCAAAATATTAATAATCCAACAAATCAATTTTATTATTATATAAATAAAATGTATAGAGACCAATTAGTAGATTATTTTGATCATAGAATAAATTGGGAATGTGTTTATAGTTTAAATGACCCTGATTATCCTAATATTAATTTTTATTGGAAATATTATTCAAATAAATTAAATTATAAACAATTTAAACATGATTCTTCTTTACCAATGAAAAAATTAAAAGTTATAAATTTATTTCAAAGAAATTATGAAATCGGAAATAAAAAAAATTTATTTATTAATTTAGTTCAATATTGTGATAAAATGAATATAAATGTTTTTGAAATTGTTCCTTTTACTATTATTATCCCAACAAGTAGAATAAATGAATGTTTTGAAGCTTTTTATGAAGTTTATCAATTAATTCATTCAAATACTAATAATTATTGTAATAGTGATAAAGATTTAATTGCAAATAAAAAATATAATGAATTATTTAGTTTTGATAAAAATTATTCGGAGTTAAAAAATACTCCAATTTTTATAAATAAATATTTCTTAAGTGAAAAAAATTATTGGCTTTTAAAACCAACAGATTTATATAAAGGAATGTGTATTGAAATATTAAATAATTATGATGAAATAGTAAAACAAGGAAAAAAAATGTTTAAAGGAGTAGATAAAAAATTTTTAATAGAAAATATAGAAGAAGAAAATGAAATAATTGAAGAAGAAGAAATGAAAAATAATACAAATAATAACACAATAAATAAATCAAATATTAATACTTTAACAATAAGTAGAAATAATAATAATGATAATGAAAGTGAAGATGAAATTGAAGAAGATAAAAAGAAAAAAAAAGGAAATTCAATGTATATTTCTAATACTATAGTATTACAAAAATATTTAGATAATCCATTATTATATAATAAAAGGAAATTTGATATTAGATGTTACGTTTTAGTTGATTCAAATTTAAATGTTTTTTTCTGTAGAGAAGGACATTTAAAAGGAAGTTCAGAAAAATATGATTTAAATAATACAAATAAATTTATTCACATAACAAATTATTCTTTACAAAAAAAAAGTAATAAATTTGAAAAATATGAATATGGAAATGAAATATCATTTAAAGACTTTAAATTATTTTTAGAGAAAGAAAATATAAGTTTAGATAATTTTGATAATTTAATTAATGATATGAAATACTTAATCAAAATATCAATGAATTCAGTAGGAAAAAAATTATTTAAAACTGAAAATGTTTTATGCTTTGAAGTATTTGGATATGATTTTATAGTTGATAATAATTTTAAACCTTGGATTTTAGAAATTAATAATAATCCTGGTTTAGGTATTTCTTCTCCAGTTATTGAAAAATTAGTTCCTAGAATGTTTGATGATGCTTTAAGATTAACTATTGATAAAATATTCGATACTAAATATCATGATTCTTGCTTTGATAAAGATAATAATTTATATATTTCTAAATATAAATTAGAAGGTTTTAGTGATGATGAAAATGTTTTTGAATTTTTATGCAATGTAAGTAATTGATTATTATTTTGCTTTTTTATCTAAAAATTATAAAAAAATTTAATTTTAGATTTGTTTTATAATTATTTTGGGAGAAATTAAAATTAATATTTAATTTTTTTAATAATAAAAATATAAAAAAAGTTACTTTAAATATAAAAATAAAATTAAAAAATATAAAAACAAACAAATAAATTATATTTATCCAGATTTAAAAAGTAACACAGCAATTTGTCCAAGATAAAAATAAATAAAATGTTTAGTTTCATGAGTAACATAACTTCCAAAATTTCTTCCAACAACACAATGCCAAGTAGGATTATGTTTTCTATCAAATTCTTTTTTTATATAACATGCAATATCTTTTTCTATATTATATGAATCTATTGCTTTTGTTGCTACATTTATTGCATCTTGTTGCATATCTTCTGTCATATCTGAATTTTTTATTATGGCCTTTCTTTCTTTATCCATTTTTTTTTTATATTTTTTTCAGTTATATATTTTTATATATTTTCATTTAATTTAATTAATTTATTTATTTATTAAAATTAATTATTAAAAAAAAAATAATTAATAAAAAAAATCATATCAAAAAAAAAAAGAAAATTTCTTTTCTTAAAAAACCTTTTTAAAAAACATCAAAAAAAAATAAAAAAAAACTAAAAAACAAAAAAAATTAAAGGATATGTGTATTAAAGCAAAAAAGCTTTGTATTTTAAAAAAATATATTTAAGTTTATCCAAACATATCCATAAAACCACCTTCTTCTTCTTCTTCTTCTTCTTTTTTTTTTTCTTCTTCTTTTTTCTTTTTATCATCTTTTTTTCCTTTACCACCCTTTTTATCATCCTCTTTATGTTCATCATGATGTTCAGCAGGAGCAGCAGGTTGTGCAGTTAACATAGATTTAATATCTGCATCATGTAAATATTACCAAAAAATTCTGGATAATATGCATCTACTTTATTTCCTGAAGCTTCTATCACTTTATTTATTTTTTCTGCTGTTATTTCTACTCCTTCATCATATAAAAGTAATCCTGCATATACACAACATAATTCATCATGTTCTGCTTTTGATATTGACATTTTTTAAAATTTTTTTAGATTTTTAATAGTTATTTTTTATATTTTTCGGGTTTTATTTTATTTTTATATATTTATTTTATTATTTTATAGATTATTTTTTTTAGTTTGATTTCTTTTAATGAAATTTTAATTAAGTTATATATAAAAAATACACCTAATTGA
>JAJJLU010004061.1:0-19480 GCA_023807065.1 Isotricha intestinalis
AAATATAGTAGAAATGTTATATTCAATAGATTTAGTATTATTAGTAGGATTAACAGAAACAGGAGATTTATCTCCAAAAAAAGTTACAATATAGTCAACTTCAAAAAATATAGTTTTATGTTCATCATATCTTTTCACAGCTAAAATAAATATTGCAAAAATAAATAAACAAAGAATTGTAATTGGAGAAAAAAATTTTTTACATATTTATTAACTGTAGATATTGAAATATTACATATTATAGATATTGGAATAGGAAATTTAGGTAAATTAGTTTTATCATCTAATTCAGATAAAAATAATTGGGTTTGTTTTTCTTCATTAAATGATGAAGGAGTTTAAAAGTCCAATTTTAAAAATGTGTTAAAATTCAGAAGGAGATAAATTAGCAACTTGTAAATGAACAATAATAAGAATATTTTCTCTTCCAAAAGGAGAAAAAATATTAACTTTCAAAAGAGGAATTTCATCTTCATTATTTAAATTTTTTAAATCAATTATTTATTTATAAACAAATTTTGTTTTTATAAATGAAATAAAATAAATTTTCTTTTAATATATAATTAATATATTAATTAATTGATTAAAATGAAGTTAATCTACTTTTTTTATATTTCAAACTTATATTATATTTTTTCAGAAATAACTTTAAATTTTTTAGAACAAGAAACAAAAAATAATTTAAATTTTAATTTTTTAAGAGATTACTTTGAAAATACATCTTTTATAAAAAATATTTCAATAGGAACTCCAAATCAAATTATTTCTTCAAATATTTATATAGAAAACTCAAATTTTTATTTTGATGATAAAGAAATGAAAAATTATTTTATTTATTCTAAATCTTCATCTTATAAACAATTAAAAAATGAAAGTAAATATGTTTCTGACCATTTTACAATTGGAATTTTATCTTCTGATAATTTAAATATTAATTCTAATAAAATTAATAATTTTAAATTTATTTTAAGTGTTGTTGGAAATCAATTTAAATTTACCAAAATTGCTTCAATTGGACTTAAATTAAAAAATAATGAATATAATTTTTTAAATCAATTAAAAAAAAATAATATTATAAATTCAGGAATTTTTACTATTATATTTAATCCAAAAAATAAAAAAAATGGAAAAATTATTATAGGAGATTATCTTCATAATTTTAATTTAAATTATAAAAATAAAATATTTTATTTTGATAAATTAAGTTATAATGATTCTCTCTTTAATTATTATATTAAATTTAATAAAATTTATACTTCAAATAATAATAATTTAACAAATAATATTGATATTGCATTTACTTTTGATTTTAATGGAATTTTTTGTGACAAAAAGTATCACAAGTATATTTATGAAAATTTCTTTAAACAATTGATTTCTGAAAAAAAATGTTTTGAAATTTTTGATGATAATTATAAAACAACTTATTATTATTGTCATAAGAATTTAAATTTGAAAAAAAAATTTGAGACTATTTATTTTAAAAGTACTAATTTAAATTATATATTTGAATTAAATTATGAAGATTTATTTTTAGAAATAAATAATAAAATTTATTTTCTTATTGTTTTCGCTAAAAATATTTATAAAAATTGGATTCTTGGAATTCCTTTTTTAAAAAAATATCAATTTACTTTTAATCAAGAAGATAAAATTATTGGTTTTTATCATGAAAAAATAAAATTACAAAATGGTTATGTTATAATTTTTTTAATTTTATTTATTTTTATGATTATTGTTTTCATTTATCAATATTGTAAAGTAAGAGAAAGAGAAATTCAAAGACAAAGATATGGAGAAAAGGAAAATAATCAAGAATTAGAATATATTTATCAAGAATAATTTTAATATTAACTTCCAATTTTTTTGAAAAAAAATTTTCAATAATTTATAAATTATTATGAAGTTTAATAATTATTTAATAAAAATCCTAAAAAGAATATAAAAAAACATATGTATAATAAATAATATAAAAACAATTAAAAAAAGATCTAAAAAAAACAAATGAAAAAAGCGAAAAAAAAGCAAAAAAAAAAACAAAACCAAAAAAAAAATAAATATAAAAAATTCCAAAAACATTAAAACAGTCTTTTTTAAATAACTTAAAAAAAAAGTCTACTCCAAAAAGAAATATAAATAATAAAAAACCTAATGAAAAATATAATATATAAAAAACAAATAACAAACATATAAATCAAAGAAAAAATGTCAGAACAATCATTAATTCGTCACATATTTAATCAAATAGACTTATATGGATTAACATTTCCTCTTCGTTACAAAAAGCACAATTCATATAACACTCTCTGTGGAATAACACTAAGTTTAATAACAATATTTGGAATGACAGGAATATTATTATTTTTCATAATAAAGACTTTTGAAAGAACAGAAATGTCAATAATAAGTAACACAGAGCATTTATATGAAAAGAAATTATTTAATTTTACAGATAATCCTTTTTTAGCAGGTTATGTGAATAAATATGGAAGAGCAGTTGAAATTGATCCTTCATATTTAAAAATAACATTAGATAAAAATGATCATTATCCAGAAAAAAATGAAAAAGGGATAATCGACGTTAGAAGAGAATCAATATCAATAAAATTAGAATATTGTAAAATTGGAGTTCATTTTAATGAAAGTGATATAAAGGAAATGATAAAAGAATTCGAATATGAAAATTATTTATGTCCTGTTCCAGGCCAAAATTTAAGTATTGGTGGAAGATGGGGTGATAGTGTTCATGGATATGATATGTTAGAATTTCATGTTGTTAAATGTGAAAATACTAGTGAAAGTCAAAATTGTAAAAGTAATGAAGAAATGGAAATTTTTTTTCAAAATTCTTATTTTTCTATTATTTATTTAGCTCAAAGTTTAGATCATTTTGATTCAAAAAATCCTATTAAGAAAAAATTCAGAAGTGAAATTTTTTTAATTGTTACTCAATTAGTTAAAAGATATTATTATTATTTTCTACCTGGAAAATATATAAGTGATAATGGATTATTATTCAGTAATATTAAAACTTTTGATTTTTTTGAATATGAAAGAGAAGTTATTGATTTTGTTGATAAAGAAGATCAAGATTTTTATTCAGGAGCAACAATAGCAGAAGTTGCTTTTTCAAGTATTGATAAATATGTAACTTATGAAAGAAAATATGCTAAAATACAAGATTCTTTAGGTAATATCGGTGGTTGGATAAGAATAATTTTAACTGTTTGTCAATTTCTTTCTGATTATTTTTCTGAAAAAATTTTCTTAGTTGATATTATTAATACTATTTCTAATGTTAATGAAAATCCAAGACAATCTATTATTAATTGTAAAAATAATAAAAATGAAAGAAAATTAACTAATAATTATATTAATTCTAAAAGAAAAACTAATTTTTCTACAAATTCTGCTAAAATTTTATTTGGGGGAGATAAAACTGAAAATTATGATTTTTCTAATTTAAGAATTGATCATAATAAAAGAGATGATGATGCAAAAAATACATTAAATTTTTCAATATTAGATTATTGTATTCCGATTTTTTCAATGAAAAAAAAACCTAAATTTAATTTTTTTATTCATTATAAAGATTTTATTTATAAAGATATTAGTTTAGAAGTTTTAGTTCCTTTAGTTGAAAGATTACTTTTGTTTAATATAAATAATGAAAACAGTGAAAATAAAGATGAATTTTTATCCAAAATCAGACCTTCTGTTATTGAGACTGTAAATGCAAGAACTAAAAAAATATTTAAAAGTTAATTTTTATTTAGTTTATTTAGTTTTTTTAGTTTAAATTTTTAAAGGTGTGATTTTAAATCTCTTTTTAAAACATTAAATATATTTTTTTTATTTAAGAAATGAAAAAATAAATTTAATATTTATCAGTAAAAAATAATATTAAACATTAAAATACTATATATATATCAAGTGAAATACATTTATTTTTCAAAATCTTAAAAAAATATTTTCTATTGATTTCTAAAATTGTTTTACATATTGAATTATATAAAAATAAACAATTAAATTTTATTTTAATTAATTATTTAATATAAAAAATCTTGAAAATAATTATTTAATTACAAATAAATGAATAAAAAGAAAACAAAAAATAAACATTTCTTAAAAATATCTTAAAAAAAAAATAAAAAAAAAGTAAAATAAGTAAAAAAAATCTGTTAAAAAACTCAAAAACAAAAACTTCAAAAAAAAACCAATCAAAAAATGAATGAATCCAATAAAAAACCAAGACAAAAACCAATCTTAAAAAAACTCAATATTAAAAATCTCATTTAATCAAACAACTAAAATCTAATCATCAAAAAAAAACTTTTTAAAAATTTTTCCAAAAAAAAACATTATATAAATATTCATATAAAAAAAAACATTACATTCATATTCATATATATAAAAAAACATCATATGAAAAAAAGATATGATGTGTGTAATAAATACATATATAAAAAAATTTCTTTAAAAAATAAGGGTAAATTTTTAAATAAAAAATAGAAATATTCAAAATAAACTTTAATAACTAACACCATAAACACTGACAAAAGCATGTTGATTTTCATCTTCATACTTTCCCATAACAGATCCATCATCATTAACATTCCAAAATGCTCCTGAACTTGTATTTAATCCAGAACGTCCTTTTTTAAAAGTAGTTCCAGTAACAACAAATTTATAACCAGGATAATCAGAATGTAATTTTTGATTAATTTCATTAATTGTATCTTTTAATTTTTGTTGTTGTTCTTCTTCTACATAATCTCCTTTTAAATGATTTGATAATGATTCTTCTATTACATTTTTTACATCGTCTTTTACATTTTCAAATTTCACTTCTTCGTTTGTCTTATCATATGTTATTTTTTTTATTGTTGTTGTATTTGTTGTTGTCTTGTTGTTTGCTGTCTTTGTTGTTGTTGTTGTTTTTGTTGTTGTCTTTTTCATTTTTTTATATAATTTTATTGCTCTTTTTTTATCGTTTTATATTTTTTTTTTCAAAGGTAATTTTTTTTTTGGGATTATATATATTTTTATTTTTTTATGTTTTTATTTTTTTTAAAGGGAAGTTATAATTTTTTTTAGTTTTGATGTTCTTTGTTTTTGATATTTATTTTAAAGACAATTGAGTTATTAAGATTTATTTTTTGATATTTATTTATGATTTATTATATATTTAATTAAAAAATCTCTTTCTTTATAAAATGAAAAAAATGAATTTTATCTTAAAAAAGAAATCAAAAAAAAAAATCCAATTCAAAAAAAAATATTAAAATAATTCCTAAAAAAAATTAAAATAAAAAATGAACACCTTCATTGAAAACTCATCTCCAGTATTTTCTGTTAAAAAATACTTAAAAAAATTTGATCTAACAGGAGTTAAATTTCATCCAAGAATATTTAAGCAGAAAAAATATGTATCAATTCCAGGTTCAATAATCACAATAATAAGTTTTGCAATATTAATATATAGAATAATAATATCAATAGAATCAATGTTAAATAAAAAAAATTTTCAAGTTTCAACAGAAAGAGAAACAGAATTAAATGAAAATTTTACAGTTTCAAATTTATCTTTACAAGTATGCTTAATGAGTACAAAATTTTTTTCAAGAGAAGGAGTTTTTACAAATTATTATATAGAAATAAAAGGAGAAAAAACAACAAAGGAAATAATAAAAGGATATGATATAAATTGTTATTATTATGATTTTAACGGAAGTACATTTTTAACAAATGATGATTTTTTTAATAATTTAAAAAGTTACATTGCATATTTTTCAGTTCCTGCAAATGTTTCTTATTATGATGTATTATTATTTTATAATATAACATATATAAATCCAAATGATTATGTTCATCCAATTAAAGTTAAACAAGAAACTATTATTTTAGGAGCTTTAGAAGCAAATGCAAAAGATGTTGTTTTTCATATGGATAAAATCAGAGTTATTCATAAAAATAAATTATTTTCTTTATTTTATGAATCTATAAATTTAAAAGAAGAAAATTATTCTTCTTTATCTTCTTATACTATTTCTCCTGACACAGGAAGATATTATGATTTAAGAATAAATATTGAATATTCTGGTTGGACTACAACATATGAATTTATTGGATATGATTTTGAAGAAGAATTATCTTCTATTGGAGGATTAATTAGTATTATTAGTATTATTCAAAGATTTCTTGGAAGATTTATTAATAAATTATTTTTAAATTGGGAAATTAAAGAATATACTCAATATAGTGAAATTTCTTATAATGCTTTAATCAGTAATTCTAAAATTTATAAAAAATTAGGATTTAAAGGCTTAAGTGAAACTCAAATTAAACAAGTTGATAAAAATAATAAATTTAATGAAAATACGGAACTTAACTTAAAAGATGAAAAAATTAATACTTTTGAGATGAATAATAATATAATTAATAAAAATATTATTAATCCTAATAATACTATTGTTGTTAAAAATAATTTTGAAAAGTCTTTAACTGATAATTTACTTGTTGGGAAAAATAATAATCTTCTTATTAATAAAAATAGTTTAAATAATCAAAATAAATTATTTCCGGGAGGAAGAATATTAAATTTAATTGATAAAAATTCCTCTCTTTATAAATATAACAACAATAAAACTATAATTGAAGAATCAAATTTAAATATTTTAAATCCAAATAACAAAAAAAGTTCCACTCAAACTATATCTTTGGTTAAAAATAAAATTTATTCTGAATATAAACAATTTAATAAAATACTTGATTATTATATTATATATCAAACTATTAAAGATGTTAATTTATTAAAATTATTATGTCTTAATCAAAATAATGCTCAATTATTTTATAAATATAGATATAAGAATATTAATATTTCTGTTTTAGATAATTTAATGGAAAAAGAAATTAAAAACTTTAATTTAAACGAAGGACTTTCATTTTTCGATAATGTTTATGAAAAAATAAATGTGTTAAATTCCTTTCATTAATTTTATATCAATTTAAATATGAATATTATTTTTAAGATATTTTGTCTTATGTTAAATAATAATTTTATTTGAGAATAATAATTTAGAAAAGATTCTTTTATTTTTTTTGTTTATAAAAGTAGAATAAAAAAAATTTAATAAATCTATTATAAGAATTAAATTAGTTAATTAATTAAAAACATAAAGTTAATAATGGAAAAAAATATATTTTAATATAAATAAAAATACATTATAAAAAATCAAAAACAAAATATTATCAAAAAAACTCAATTCCTAAAAAAAATATAATCCAAAAAAGAAAAAAAAATAAATATCTTTGAATAAATAAATTCATCTATTAGAATAAAAACTTTATTAATGAAATAAACAATATAAAAATAAATAAATCTTTTAAAAAAAACTCGAAAAAACAATAGATTTATTTTAAATTCATTTCTTTAAAAACTTTTATTTTATTTAAACTCTAAAAAAAAGAAAAACATATTAAAAAAAAAATTCTAAAAAATTTTTAATTTTCTAAAAATATTATTCTTGAATTTTAGGGACAACAAATCTACAATAAGCTTCCTTAGGATTTCCTTCAGCCCAAATGACATTAACATCGTTTAATCCTTGAGCATTCCAAGTAGGATAATGATTATTTCCAACAATCTTTTTATCAATAGGTTTTTCACCATTACATTCCCAATCATTTAAATTAGTATATAATAATTTATCATTTCCATATTGATCTTTATAATCTAATTTAACTGCAAGACCTGCATTATCATCTCTTGTAAGCTCTCTAAAATTTTTAACATATATTTTAATTTCATCATAATTAAATAAAGTTAATTCTAATTTTTTCACTTTATCATATTGTTCTTTATTTTCTAATGATGAAATATCTATTTCATTTTCATTTATATATATTTTATATAAACTATCATCTGCACCTATATATAATGTTGATCTACGCCATAAGGAATCACATGATATTAATGATAGTGTGATAAAGAGAAGAAGATGTTTCATTTTTTTTTAATTTTTTTTTTTGGGTTTGATTTATACCGTTTTTTTTTTAAGGTATTTTTATTTTTTATTTTTTATTTTTTTATGAAATGTATAATTTTTTTTTCTATTTTTAAAGTTGTATTTTATTTGTTTTTTATATTTTGGTAAAGATAAGTTATGTTTTGAATTATATTTTAAAATAATCTTTGTAAGAATAGTTAATATAATATTTAAAATACATTTGATTTTTTTTTTAATAAGAAAAAATAGAATTATTATTTTTAAAGAAATAATATGTAGACAAAAACAAATAAAATAAATTTCATTAAACAAAAATGAAAAAAAAAATTCCAATTAAAAACAAAAAACTTTGTTTATTTCTTTTTATATTATCAAAAGAAAATAAAAATTATCATAGACAATTATAATAATTTTCTTAAAATATAATATTAAGAGGAAAAAAACAGAAGAGTATTAACAATATTTACAAAAATCACAATAAATAACTTCTCATAACTATATTAAGTAATCTAAAACTTAAAAAAAATTAATCGAAAAACATTTGAAAATCTCATGTTAGCAAAAATTAAGAAACTCTATGGATTAGAAAAAGTAATAAATAATATATTAAAGTATACTGTTGAAAATATGAACAAAATTAATACAATATTATATTATAAATTTAATTATAGTGTATAATTTTTTTATTAAAAGAAGAATTCATAAATTCACAAAAAAATCTTGATAATTGTTTTATTCAATCAAATTATAAATTATAATTGTTAATATTTAATATAATTTAATAATAATATTAAATTTAATTAATCAGAATCTTCATATTGATTATTGTTATAACTTGAATTATTACTTTTATAATTTTCACACCCCTTACAATTAAGAAATTTTAATTTATCTCTAACATCTTTTAAAATCCAAGGAAAGGAAAAAAATTTATAATGATTAATTTCATTATTATAAATATCATCCATTTTATTTTTTAAATCGTTATTTAATTTTTGTTTATTATTCTTATAATAATAAGTAACTAAATAACAAGCACTTGCAATATCTTCATTGATTTCTTTATAAATATCTTTTAATATTTTTAAATATTTTTTTTGAATAAAATTTAGTTCATGAAAATGTAATTCAGAATTTTTATTTTTATTATTTTTAACTAAATAAATATTTTCATTAGTAAATAATTCACATTCATTTTTAAATTCAAATTTAAGAATAATATTATTAATATCCTTACAAAAATCTTTATAAATCTCATAACATTTGTTAACATAATTAATACAATTATCACTAATTAAATTTAAATCAATTTCATAATTACATTCAAAAGAAATGTCATTAATATTATTTTCATAAATTTTTTTATATTTTTCAAAATCACACATTCTAAAAATTATTCCTAAAATTCCAGGAGATTGATAAAAATTAATAGAATTTAAATTTAAAAAATCAGGAAATTTTTTTAAATTAAATTCATTTAATTCATTTTGACTAATAAAAACTCCTGTTTTTTCACTATCAATAGCAATACTAAATAATTTACTTAATTTAATACATTTTTCATTAAAAGCATATTTTTCAACATCATTATCAGCAATAGAAATATGTAAAGAAGAAATTTTAGGTATAATAAAACATTTAGTAGATTTTATTTTAGCTTCAATAATATTATCCATAATATTAGTACTATTCAAACTATTATCATTAGAAAAATTATTACTATTATTTTTAAAATCTTCTAAAGCTTCAAAATTTCTTATTTTAATATTATCTATTAAATTCTTATTCCAAGAAATAAAAAAACAATCTCCATCTAAATCACCTCCAGAAATCATATTTTGAATTGGTCTTTTTCCTTTTTCTGAAGAAAAAACAACAACATTTTTCATATGTTTTAATTTATTATTTATTTCATTATTATTAATTGATTTCACTATTCTTAAATCTCCTGGATGAAGACATGGATTTTTTGTTATTAAAATATCTCCTTCTAATATTATATCTTCTTCTATAAAATTATTATTATATTTATTTATTTTTTCTATATGAATGTATACTTCATTGCTTTTTAAAGTATTTGTTTCATCAGCTACTCCTAATAAATATGCTGATTTTTTATCTATTATTTTTCTTTCTAATTTTAATTTTTTTATTTTTGAAGATATTATATTATATATTATTTCTTTTATTAAAGGCTCTTTTAAAAAATTCTCTGTATTTTTATATATATTTATTAAAGGATTTAAATAATAAACATTATCAAAAATATCATTTAAAACTTCTTCATTTTCTTTATAAACATCTAATAAATTGTTCCCTTGTTCTTTAATTCCATTAATTAAATTATCATATTTTTCAATTTCATTTTTCATCATATTAATTATAATATTTTTATCAACACCTAAAGTACACAATAAAATAATAATTTGACTATTTAAATATCCTTGACTAAATTTACTGGTTTTAATAACTCCTAATTCCATAACATTACTTTTATATTTTTCCATAGAAGGTCGATAACAAATATATTCGCCTTTTAAATTAGGATTAATAGCAACAATACCTTTAATTCCTCCAATTCTAATTTGATAAGCAGAACATTGAAAAAAATATTTTTTTTTCATTTTCATATTAATTTTATTTGCTAAAGAAGGAGAAATTTGTCCAATTCCATCAGTATAATTATATTTATTATCATCACTTAAAATATCATTAATTAAAATTAAATTTTCTTTTTTTAAATTCATTATTGAAGTAGAAGTACTTGCAATTTGACCTCTTCTAAAAGCATTTTTAAATATATTTTTTTCTTGGGAAAAATCACCAAATTTAATATTTACTTCATTTATATTATTAAATCCACTTTCTTCAATATTCATATACCAACCACTTGCTTCTTTACTTTGATTATTACTTGAAGTTAAAAATTGAAAATAATAACTTCCTACATATAAACCATTTATCATTAAAGAATTTAAAAAATTTAAATATCTATTTGCAGTTTCTGAAGCAAAATAAAATAATTTTTTATCTTCTGTTACAAATTTTATTTTTAAAAAATGATTTGGAATTTTATTAAATAAACGAATTAATTGATTTGTTCTTTCTAATTTTGGAGGGTTATATATTATTATAGAAGGAGTTATTTCTATTGTTTTTGTATAATTTAAACTTTCTTCAATTATATTATTTTCAACAATCGAGTTTTTTTCATTTTTTAAATTTTCAGATATTTTTTTTTCGAAAAAATCAAAAAATCTATTTTTTAATTTGATTGTTGAATCTACATTTATTTTATCTATTATTTTACTTATTTTTTCCTGAGATTCACAATTAAAATTTGAACAATAATTTATTAAATAAATTAAATTTGTGTTAAATATATTTATTCTTTTATTTGTTATTAATGATAAAATTGAATATTGAAGTGAAAAATCTAAATTATATAAAAGTTGAAAATATGATATTTGAGCATTTTTTAAATAATTTATTATTCTATTATTCATTTCTTGAATTAAAGAAATAAATTTTTCTTCTTTTGAAATTAAGGAATTTAAATTAAAATCTTTTATTAAAAAATTAAAACAATCATTTTCTTTTTTAAATTTAATTTTTAATTTTAAAATTAAATTTAAAAGATAAAAATTTAAAAATTCATTTGATTTCGATAATAAAGAATCTATAAAAACTTTTTGAAGATCTTCATCATCATTTTTTAAAGAATCAAAAGGTTTAAAACTTATATTATTTGTTTCTTTTGGTTTTTTAATAATTTTATTTTTATCTTCATTATGATAATGAGTTGAAAAAGAAAATTCATTTAATTTTTTTTTAAAGATATTAAAATAAAATTCTGATTTTAAAAAATTTAAAATTGATTTTTCATTTTCATTTGGATAAATTAAATTATTATTGTTTTTATCTTCTTTTTTATTTTTAATAATATAAATTTTAGGAACATATTTTAAATAAAAATAAATTGTTTGAATAATAGAATTATCTTCATTTATTATTTTATTACCATAAATTATTTTTTCAATTGAAGAAATATCAATTAAAAATTTAAGTGAAATTCCATTATCTTTTATATTTATAAAAAAATAATTTTTATTTGAAATATTATAAGAAATAAAACAATTATTTAAAATCTTTTTTATTTTATCTTGAAATTTGGAAAAATCAATAAAATATTTATTATTATGTTTACTTTCAAATTCAGTTCCAAAAACAGGATAAGAGTGTAAATCAAAAGTTTTAACATTCAAATTTTTTTTAATATTTTTTTTTTCTTCTTCATTATATTCTTCTTCTATTTCTTCTTCTTCTATATTTTTATTTGAATTTTCTTCTGAATTTTCTTTTTCTTCTTCATTGAAATTTTCTTTTTCTTCCATTTTCTAAAAATAATATAATTTTTTTTAAATTTTTTACTTTAATAATCTTTTTTTTATTTACTTTCTTTATTTTAAAGTAAAATTATAATAACACAATAAAAATATAAACACATATTATCTTATTTTTACTGTAAAAATCAATGATAATTAAAATAAAATAAATATTCCATTCAATTAATTTAATAAATAAAAAAATATAAATTATAACATAAACAAATATTTAAAATTATAAATCTAAATAAAAAAAAATATAAAACAAAAAAATTTTAATAAAATAATCTTATAACTTCCAAAAATCAAATAAAAAAAAATCATATAAAACCCAAAAAAAAAAAAATCAAAAAAAAAAATGATTGATATTAAAGAAGGAAATTTGGAAGAAATAAAAGATGATAAAATTGATGAAATCGAAAGAACAGAAAATGAAAAAAAAGAAGAGGATGAAAAAAATGATGAAATTGAAAAAATACAAAATGAAATAATCCAAGATATGGAAAAAAAATTTAAAGAAGAAAAAGAAGAAACAGAAAAAAAAAATAAAGAAGAAAAAGAACAAATGGAAAAAGCATTTAAAGAAGAAAAAGAAGAAATGGAAAAAAAATTTAATGAAGAAAAAGAAGAAATGGTAAAAAAATTTAGTGAAGAAAAAGAAGAAATGAAAAACAATTATACAGAAGAAAAAAGAAAAATAATTAAAGAAAAAGAAGAAATTGAAAATAATTTTTTAGAAGAAAAAAAAGAGTTAGAAAATAAAATTGGAATTTTAAATGAAAATTTAGAAGAAAACAAAAATAAAGTAAAAGATTATGAACAAGAAATTTCCTCATTAAAAGATTTAAATGAAGATTATAAAAAAAAAACTTTAGAATTAGAAAATAATATAAAAGAAAAAAAAGAAGAGAATGACAAATTAAATGAAGAAATAAATTCATTAAAAAATGAAGATTCAAATAATAAAAAAGAAATAAATGATTTAAAAGAAGAAAATAAAAAGTTAAAAAAAGAAATTGAAGAAAGAAAAAATAATATTTCTTCTTTAAATGAAGATAAAGATAATTTAAATGATAAAATAAATAATTTAAATTTAGATAAAGATAATTTAAATGAAGAAATAAATAAATTAAATGAAGAAATAAAGAAATTAAATGAAGAAAAAAATAATTTATATCATAAATATCAAAAATCAAAAGAAGATTTTAGAAATTATATAGAAAAAACAAAAAAAAAAGAAGCTGAATTAAATGCTAAAAATGAACATGAATTTAGAAAAAAACTTTTAAATTTAAAATCACAAAATGAAACTTTAGAATTAGACAATGAAGAAATGAAAAAAGAAATTAAAAAATTAGAAGATAAATTAACTATTAAAATTCAAGATCCTACTTATTTAATGAGATCTCAAAATTTAAAATTAAAAACTCAAAATGATTTACTTGGTTTTAATAATTTTGATTTACAAACTACTAATTTAAATTTAACACAAAAAAATCATACTTTAAATGTTCAAAATCAAACTTTTAAAAGAAAGAATAAATATTAATTTTCTCTTTTTTTAAATTTTTGATATATTTTTTTTTGAGTTATTTTTAAAGATTCAAAAACTATTATTTAAAACATTTTTATATTATATTTTTTATATTAAAATCATATTATATAAATATTTGAAAATAAGAATTAAAACAATAGAAAAAAAAATCAAATTAAAAAATAATAAATAATAAAAATTTGTTAATTAATAAATTTATATTGTTATAATAAGATATTATAAATACAAATTTTAAAAAAATATTATTGATTGAAAAAAAATAAAAAAAATAAGTGTGTGATTAAAAATAATAATAAATCGATTTTTATTTGCAATAATATGATTATTAATATTACTATTCCCTTACAAAGCTTAAAAATTTAATTAATTTAAAATAAAAATGTTAGATTTATAAATAATTTAGTTCTATTTTTAAATAATATTTTTTTTTAAATATGTAAAATATTTTTTTATTCCCAGATAAAATTTCTTAAATTCTGAAAAGATATATATTAAATTTATTCATTTTGAAGATCATCATTATTAATTTGACTAAGTTCCATAATAGATTCTCTTCTAAAAACTTCCATTGTTTTTTTATCCAAATTCAAAAAATGAAAAACTAATATTTCACAATAAATTAAGCATCCTAAAAAAGAGAAAATTCCAATAAAAACATCTAAATCATTAAATTGAAATGTAAATTTAAAAACAGGCAATAACAAATAATAAATAAATAATGATAAACCAAAATGAGTAGGTCTTAACTTTTCTATAATTCTACATTTTGTAAAAGTATAAATTATTGAAGCTATAAAATAAATAAATAATAATAAAAAATCTAAAGAATTAATTTGAACCTTTAAAGTTTTTCCTTCTAAAAATCCAAAAAATAAAAGAGAAAACATTTTAGAAATTCCTTCAAAAAAAATGATTACAAACATACTAATAAAAAATTTTGTATTTAAATATTTGAAAACAAAAAGAGCAAAAGTTGCAGTATAATTTTTATAAAAATAATTTAAAAAAATAATAGTTGAAAGAAATAAATCATTTGAATGAATTACAAAAAAATTAATTGTAACTATTAAAATATCTATCAAAAAAAATATGAAAGTTATTATATGTTGAGGATAATATTTTTTTGAATAAAAAAATATATCTATAATTAATAATGAAATACAATAAATTGTAAATTCTAAAATTTCAGATAATTGAAATTTATATTTTTTAATTTGATTTGAAAGAAAAACATAAATAATAAAGAAAAAGAAATTTATAATTAATAAATAAATTGGTTTTTTTTTTCCTAAAATCAATTTAAATTTTTTGTTTTCAAAAATTTTATCTTTTTCTTTGTGTTTTCTTTTTGAAAGTTTTTTTTCAATTTCATAAAAGATAATATGAAAAATCGTAGCAGAATATTTAACTGTTGCAATTAAAAATTTTATATTTGTTTTTTTTTTATGATTTTTCTCTACTAATTTGGAAGATATTGCTTTTATTCCATTTGCAATTGTACAAATAACAATATACCAAATTTCAAATCTATAATTAAAGGAAATCAACATTAACTTTTTTTTTATAAAATGAGAATTTATTTTTTTTAAATAAATTACTTTTATTTATATATTTTAAAAAAATAGAATCAAAAGATGATTAAGGAAATTATTTATTTTTGGGAAATTCATTCAAAAATCATAAAATGTTATAATAATCATAAAGTCGATAAATAAAAAAATTTTCTTTAATGAAAATACAAATGATAACATTTATTTTATATTTAAAATAATCTTTTGAAAAATGTTAAAACGTCAAAAACAAAATCTTTATTTTAACAATAACATAAACTATAATTTTCATTATATTTTTTTTATATTTAACCATTTTCATAGACATATTATAATGATTATGCGAATGAATAGTGATAATTATTAAATCAAAATAATTTCAAAAAATTAATTTCCTTCTATTCAAAAAAAACATTTTTAATTCTATTAATAAATTTATTTTTTATCAATTAATAATATTATATTCAAAATATAATTATACTCTAAAATAAAAGAAGAAACCCATACTTTAATATTATAAAATAACAATCAGATATTTTATTGTAGGAAAATATTAATTAATAATATGATCGTTCATACCATAATTAATAATTAATTGATTTTTGGAGGAGATAGTTGATTTAAAATCTCAAAATGTATTAAATATTATTAGAAAATATTTATTTACTGAAGAGCAAAGAAAAGCTTCATCTTATACTTATACTTTTGAAATTGATTTTGGATTAGAAAGAAAAGACTATGAATACATGATTAAACATAAAAAAAATTTGATGAAAAATAAAGGAATAATCTACTTTCAAAAAGAATAAATAATTGTGTCTATTATTATGATTTAAATTTTATGGATTATTTTTACCTTATTTTAAGTATTATTATTTTAATTTTTGTATAATATTTGTTTATTTCTTTTTTCTAACACATTTATGATATTATTAATAATTTCATAATAGTAAAAAAACTTTATAATTCAAAAACAAAAACAAAAGCTTCATAAAATTAAATATTTATTAATGAATTATATGTTGATAAAATCTTAATTTAAAAAACATTCATTTATTAATTTATTGAAATATTAAATTCATAATTCATTTATATGATTATTAATTAAATTTAAAATTTTTTAAATGAATGAAATAATAATATAAAATGGGAAAATTCAAATATAACTTTCTTACTCAAATAGATATTTTTGGAGTTTCTCCTCTTTTTACAATAAGAGGAAGACCAACATTTCAAACAAAAATAGGTTCAATGTTAACAATTTTTTGTATAGTATTAATAATGCTATATTTGTTATTTTTTTTAAGAGAAATGATATATCATAAAAATCTAATTTACAATCAACAATATATTATGACGAAATTCCACCTGACATTTATTTGACAAAAAATAATTTTTCTTTTGCTTTTAGTTTACAAAACAAAGAATATATTAGTTATGTTGATGAAAGTATTTATAATGTTAATGCAATTCAAAAAAAAATGATTTTTAATATAAATGGTACATATCAAATAGAAAATTATCCTTTAACTATTATTAAATGTAATGAATATAATTTTAATATAATTCCAGAATTATTTAAAAAATTACCTTTGAATAATTTATATTGTTTAAATAGTGATTTTATTTTAAAAGGCGATTTTATGAAAGATTATTGGCATTATATACAAATAAATTTTACAAAATGTGAAAATGAAACATATAATAATAAATGTAAATCAGAAGAAGAAATAAATGAATTATTAAATGGAGGATATTTAGGAATATTTATTCCAGATTATTATTTTGAACCAAATAAATATAATAAACCATATAAAACATATGTAAAAAATATATATAAATCATTTTCGATAAAATATTATGAAGATATTTTTCTATATTTAAAATTAGTAGAAATAATAACTGATTCAGGTTATTTTTTTCAAAAAAAAAAAACAGAAAATTTTTCAACATATGATTTTTTACAAAATGAAATTGATTATAGATCTTCAAAACCTTTTTTAAGTTTAAATATAAGAGTTTCTTCAAAAAGAGAGATTCATCATAGATCTTATGTTAAAATTCAAACTATATTTTCTAATGTTGGAGGAATGTTAAAAATAGTATTATTAATAGGAGAATATTCTGTTTATTTTATAAGAATGTTATTATATAAAAATTATATTTTAGAATTTTTTAATTTAGACGAAAGTGAAATTAGATTAAAAAAAATTAGAAAAAAATATAAATTATCAGGAGCAGGAAAATATAATATTGAAAATATTTTCCATAATTTAAGTAATAATACTTCATTTAATAATTTACCTTATTTTCCTTTGATAAAAAAAAGCACAGAAAATAAAAATCATTCATGTAAAAATATTAAAATTGGAATTCAAGAAGATAAATCATTCAATAAAAAAAGTTTTAATGAAGATAGTATTATTAATAAACTTTCTCCAGGTAATATTAATAAAAAATATATTAGTAATAAATTAGTTCATAACAATAATTATTTTTTAAAAGGAGGAGTATTAAATAAAGAAGAAAAAAAAAAAGAAAAATAACTAAATCATTAATTTATAGAGGTTCATCTTTAGTAATGAAAAATATAAATAATAAAGAAAATCAAATAAAATCAATGTTGTTAAAAGATAAAGAATTAGAAGAAAAAAGAATCAATTTTAATTATCATAAACCAAGAAACAAAATTTCAACAAATACAATTTTATTTAATAATGATAAAAATAATGATAATAGTATATTAAATAAACAAAGAACAAAAAAAATAAATCTTTTAATTCCTAAAATTCAATTAAGAATAATTAAAGTACCAAGTTTTTGTTCTGATTTTATATGTAAAAAAGATACTTTTAATACAATAAAAGAAGTTCATGAAAATTATAAAGAAATACAATTTTTATTAGATATAGTTCATTATTTAAAATCTCAAAATGAATTAAATATTATTGGAAAATATTTATTTACTGAAGAACAAAGAAAAGCTTTATCTTATACTTATACTTTTGAAACTGATTTTGGATTAGAAAGAAAAGGCTATGAATACATGATTAAACATAAAAAAAATAAATTTGATGAAAAAGAAAATTTTGAAAATAGTGGCGGTAATCTATTATCTATGAATAAAAATGATAATTAATTATTTTGTATTTGTATTAATGAAATTTTATTATGTAAAATAATATATAATAATTAATAATAATATTTAAATTTTTATATCATTATTAAACATCATTCATATTTTTCTTTATATGTATTAAAATAATTGTAATTAGGAAAATTAAGCATATTATTTAATAGACAATTAATTTCAATATAAAATAATAATGATTTTATATAAGTTTTAGTTTGAAAATGATTTTTATTTGTTATTTAAAGTAGTATGATATAAAAATTGGAATTAAAAATAAGATTTATAGAAAATCCTATTGACAAATAGGAATTAAGGTAAATAAAAAGAATGTTTAAGATAAATTAATAAAAATAATTTGAGTGTGAATAAAATTAGAAAAATCAATAAGATAGTTAAAATATTTAATAATAATAAAAGAGAGTATAATAATTAATCATAATATAAGTGTATAAGATATTTATATTATAAATAAGTATGTAATAATAAAATATATAAAAATATTATCTATTAAATAAAAAATAATGAATAAATAAGTAATATAATAATAAAAAAATGGGTAAATATAAATAAAAAAAGAAAGTAAATATAAAGAATAAAAATAAAAGAAATGATTAAAATAAATAATAAAAAATAGAAAGTAAAATAATATTAAAAACAAAGGAAGTAAATAAAAAATAAAAATAAATAAAAGGATGTAAGTTAATATTATTAATTATATTATAGGATATAAAATTAATTTAATATTAGAATGTGAAATTAATCTATTAATTTAAATCTGTATTTAATAATAATTAATATAATAATGTGTATTTAATATATTTGAATTTGCCTGTATATTGTTAATA
>JAJJLU010004062.1:0-19444 GCA_023807065.1 Isotricha intestinalis
CTTTTAAATAAAGTATAATTTTCTAATTTCTTATTTTCCTTTCCTGTTCTTTTCTTAAATCTTTTATTATTAAAGTAATTATTTAAACTATTTTGATACAAATTTTGTAAATTTTAATTAACTTTATATTTGCAAATTTAATTATAATTCATATGTTTAAATATTTTATTTTTATTTTTACATTTGAAATATGAATGGATGTAATATCATTTAAATTATTATTTAAATTAATATTATTTTCATTAACTAATTGATTAAGTTGATTATAATATATTTTATTTTCATAATTTGAATAAAAGTAATAAATTTATAATTTTTATTTGAAAAAATTGAACATATATGAAAAAATAATAATAATTTAGTTAAATCTTTTGATCTGTTGAATTAAGATAACTATATTATAATATCTTATTCCTTAATGTTTGTTTTTATTAAAAATGTTTCTTATAAGATTTACTTATCATATATATTTATTTTACAATTATTAAATCTGAACAAATTAAAAAAAAAAACCAAAAAAATTAAATAATTAAATATCACATTTTTGTATTTTTTAAAACTTTTAAAAAATTTTCTAATTCTTCTTTAAAAAATCAATAATTAAAAATCCCAAAAAATTAAATATAAATAATTAAAAAGCTCAAGATATAAAAATTCTTTATTGAAACCAATCTAAGAAAGGATCTTCATTAGATTTAATTGAAGGAGTAGGTTCATCAGAATCAGGATAACTTGAAAAATTAGAAATATCATTTTCTCCTTTAACTTTAGGTTTATAAGGAGGAGGAAGTTCTTTTTCTAATAATTTTTCCCAATCTAATTCTTTAAAAAATCTATGGCCTTTAATATCTTTAACACCTCTTTTTAAATTTCCATATCTTTTAGTTAAATCAGCTTCTAATAAATGTTTAACTAAACTTTTAGCATTAGAATCAAATCCACTTGGAAATCTAATTTTACCTTTTAAAATTTTTTGATAAACCATCATTGGATCATCATCACTAAAAGGATCTATTCCTGCTATCATTTCATATAATAATATTCCACATGTCCACCAATCTACTGGCTTTCCATGTCCTTTGTTTAATATTATTTCTGGTGCTAAATATTCTGGGGTACCACATAAAGTATATGTTCTTCCTTCAACTATTTTAGCAAAACCAAAATCTGTTAATTTTAAATATCCACTTTTATGAATTAAAATATTTTCAGGTTTTAAATCACGATATATTATATTTTTAGAATGAAGATATTCAAAAATTGATATTATTTGAGCGATATAAAATCTAAAATAAAAAAGTATTAATATTAATATATATAATATTATTTATATATAATATATATAAATAATATATATATTAATATTATATATTATATAAATATATATTTATTTACCTTGCTTGATTTGCTGGAAATCTTCCAATTCCTCTTAAATAAGTAAATAATTCTCCTCCGTTAATTAATTCTAAAGATAAATAAAGATATTTTTCATCTTGAGTAAAACCATCAAATGTAATTACAAAAGGATGATTTATCATTGCTAAAATTTTAATTTCATTTGCTATGTGATCTGCTTGTTTAGATTTTAATATATCTATTTTTTTCATTATTTTCATTGCAAAGTATTCTCCTGATTTTTTATTCTTTGCAATTTTAACACGTCCAAAAGCACCTGTTCCTAATGTATCTCCTAATTCATAGTTCTTTAAGCTCATTATCTTTACTTTATCTCCCATTTTTGATAAATAATATATTTAATTTATTTGATTTTATTTTTATTTTATTTTTTTTTTACATTTTTTTTGTTTTTCTTCATTTTTTAGATTTTTTACATTTTTATTTTCTTGTAAAAATTAAAAAAGATTATATTTTATTTAAGTTACATTTTATTTTATTTTGTTGAAAAATTAAAAATATAAAAAATAAATAATAAAATGAAAATATCTAATAAAATTCAACAAAATAATTCAAAAGAAGGGTCAATTCAAACAACTTTATGTAATACAACACAAGAAAAATATAAAGCAATAAACCACGAAAAAGAATTAGAAAATTTTAATAAAACATTTAGTCAAGGATTTAAACAAAGTCCGAAAATTACTTCTGGAAAAGCAAGAAATATATTAATTAAAACTCCTAAATATCCTTTTAGAAATTTTAATGATAAAATATTTGAATCACGAGGAACTAATTTTCAAGAGCAATTTAAGAGATTATCTGATGAAGAAATAAATAATTTATTTGGAAAAACTTTTACAATTGGATGGAATTATGATAATAATATTATGAAAAAATATAGGGAAAATACTGAAAAGTTAAAAGATAAGTTTAGAAATTATAAATTAAAAAAAAGAATTTTTAACGAGAATCAAGTAAATGCACAACCAGAAATTTTAAAAACAACAAAATTAAATAAACAAAATAATATTGAAAGTAAATCATTAGAAACATCAAATACCTTAAATAATACAAATCAATTAAATAATAATAATACTAATAATATAGATGATAAAAATAATATAAATAATAATAAAGATAATAATCAACAAAATAACAATAACATAAATATCAATCAATTAAAAAATAATACAAATAATAACCAAATTTCAAATAGATCAAAATCTTCATACCAAGAAAAAAGGCCTTCTAACTTAACATTAAATATTCCAATATTAAATCCAAAAAGTGAACGGAAAATAGATTATTTAAATACGTCACCATCTCATTCTTTATCTCATAAAAACCTATTAGAAACACCTCAATTAATAGAAATAAAAAACAGAAATGACAAATGGCTTCCAAAAGGTTATAATAAATATGAATATATAGTAAACAATCCAAAATTATTAAAAAAGGAAATAACATCAAAAAATAAATTTGCAGGAAAATTACCAGATTTAACATTAAAAGATATAAAAGAAAAATCAAGAAAATCAGATATATTTTTTATAAATCCTCCATCAATAACAGAAAATGAATTTACTCTTAAATCATTACATTATCCAGATCATCAAAATTCAGATGTTTTCTTAGAAAAAAATGATTTAACTTCAATATATAAAGATTCAGAAGTGTATTTATTTAAACCTCAAAAAAAAGAAACATATACAAATTCAAGAGAATCAAAAAGTCAATGGAGTGCAAAACCAAATATTCCAACTTTATTAAATCATGTTTCTACAGAATATAATATTATTAATCCTGGTATTAAAGGAATTTCAAATACTAAAAAGAATATATTAAAAGATTGTGAAAATAGGAAAAATCCTAATGTTGATTGTGTTAATAATTTTAATCCTATTTATAGACAAAAAAGTTTATCTGAATTTATTGATCTTACTAGAAATGGAGCGCCTAATCCAGGGAAAGATTATTTAAAAAGTTATAATTCTAGTTTAGATGCTTTTAGAATAAGAAATGATGTTTGTAATACTTTTAGAGAGCTACAAAAGAATTATAAGGATTTAATTACTAAACCTTTTTCTAAAGAAAAATTTGGGTAAAATATACATTTGTTCTTTTTCTTTCTTTTTTAAGTATTTAAATTTATTTTTTTTAATTTTTAAATATTATTTATTTTTTTTTTATTTTTTCAAAAGGTGTTTAATTTATAATTAAATGAATTCTATTTAAAAGTTTTATACATCGATTTTAAAAAATTGTAAATAATATTTAATTCTTAATTACATTATAAATAATCCTTAATTCAAAATTCAATTAATGTTTTAAAGGATTTACAATTTTATCCAATATAGAATACCTATACTTACTTTTTTTCTTATATTTTTGAGAAATAGCGTTTCTTTCTTTTTCTCCAGAAAAAGTGACTTTTTCAAATCTAATAAATTTTAAAGAAAAAAAATCTTCTGTATCATAATCAATTTCTTTACTTATTTCAACAACTTTTGGTTTTTTATATATTTCTTTAAAAGCTGCTTCGGCATTTTCAAATTCATCCATTTTTTCTTTATCTTTTTTTGCTTTTAGATTCCTAAAATATTCTTCTTTCATTAATTCTAATTTTCTTTTTTCTTCTTTTTCATCTTGTTCTCTTTGATATCTAACTCTTAATTTATTTAAATAATAATGAATACCACTTTCAACTAAATTATTACTAATATTTTCAATAATTAAATCTTTATTAGGATTAAATTTAATAAAATGATTTTTAAAACAAGGAACTCCTATAATATCATAAATAAAGTTAATTCTATTTTCAAAAGAATTATAAAATTTTTCATTTATAGTAACTTGATTTAATTTATTATCTTTACTTCTTAAAAAATCAGTAACAACTTTTAATATATAAGTTTCTTCTAAATCTCTATCATTAAAAGAATCTTTTTGTTCATAAAGAATTTCTTCATCTATATCTTCTTCATCTTTTAAATTGTATTCTAAAGGAGTAAATTCTGATATTATTTTATTATTATTATTATTATAAAAATTTTCACTTGTTAATCTATTTTCTGTATATGAAGTTTTTTTTGAATTTAATATATGATTTCTTCTTTCAGTATAATTCATTGAATTTAAATTTAAATTATTTGATTTTGGTATTAATTTTATTGGTAATAATATCGAAGGAATTTCTTTTATTTTTAACTTCAATTTTTTTAATTTTATTGGTCGATGAGAATTTGAAATTATTGTTTTATATTTATTTTTCACTTCTTCTTTTTTATCTTTTTTTCTTTGGGTTAATAAGAAATCATCACTTGTTACTATTTTTAATTTATATTTTGAATTTAATTTTTCTGATAATAATTCATTTGATAATGTTGTTCTTGATAATTTATAATTTTGTAATAATTTCTTTTTTGTATTTTTAATCGAATATTTCATTGGTGAAGTCATTTCTTCATGAAGTTTAATTATTGTTTTTATTGCTTTTTTATTTAAAGGTTTTAATTTTAAATTACTTGATAAATCTATTAATTTAGGTAAAACCAAAGAATCATTTTTCAAAACAATTCGTGTCATATATTTATAATAAATATTTTATTTATTTTTTATAATCTCAAAAGAATAATTAAACAAATAAAAAAATACATAAAAAAAAATAAATTAAAAAAAATATTAATACAACCTTAAATAAAATAAATAAAAAACTTCTTTATAAAATAACTAAATTACATTAACAAATATTATTTAAAAATCACCTCCATTCTCATCATAATTATCATCTCCAAAATTTCCATTATTATTATTATCTCCTTGTAAATAAATAGAATTTCCAAATCTGGCAGTTGCAGTACCAGAATGATCTTCAAAATTAGGAGGTTGATACAATCCAGTAACAGTATCACTGTTATCATTTGTATTATAATTACCAAAATTACCATCATGATTATAATTATTATTATTATTATTACTATTATAATTATCTCCATAATAATTATAATTATTAACTTGATAAGTTGGCATTGGAGCCATCATTGAAATTCCCCAACAAGTAGTTAAACCTAATAATAAAGTAGTATTAAATGTATCAAATTCAGTTGGATAATGTTGAGCATAATTATTTAATTCATTATTATTATATATTAAATTTAAATTCTGGATAAATGTTTTTATATGTCCTTCATCTATTACTTGTTTATTATGCTTATTTGGAATTATTATTCTGCCATTGTTATTTATCTCATTTGTTGAATTATTGTTTATACACATTAAACAATAATTTACTCCATGAGATGTTAAACATGATGTGTGATATACATGCTGACATGAAAAACGAGTATTTAATGGGTCATTTGATTCATTTTGATAATTAATATTATTATTTATTTGATAGGAGGAATTATTATCATTTAAATTTCCCATTTCTATATATTGAGGTGTTTGATTTATATTATTATCATAGTAAGTTATTTCTTTCATACATATTATACATTTACTGATTGATATCATTGGAGGAGAACTCTTTCTTATTTCTTTTATTAAGTTTTCTAATTGACTTAAGTGATTATGTATTTCTGTACTTGATATATCATTGTCATTTATTATTTGTTCTTCTTCCTCTTTTTTTTGGAAAAAATAATAACAAAGATAAATAACAAAACCAATACAAATTATAATAAGAAAAATGGTTAAAAAACTTATTCCATTTGATGATTCATTATGATGATAATTATTATTATTTCCTCCATTATTATAATTATTATTCATATTAGAATAAGGGTAAATATTCCTAATTAAATTAATAGAATTAGATATAGCAGAATAATATTCTCCTCTTTTTAAATAATCAATAATTGAATTTATTATACTCATCCTATCATTTTGTGAAACATAATTTTTTGCAGTTGAACCAGAAGAAATTAAAACTCTTCCTCCTTTAGCATATATAGAAATTGCAAAGTCATAAATACAATTTATTGAATTATACGTACATTGTGTTTTTAAAAAATTTTCACTAAAAATTGTATATGAATAATCATCTGGATATGTTATTTTATTTGTTAATAAAATTACAAATCTATCATCTCTTGTTATCAATATACATAAATTATTTATTTCATCATATGTCAACCCCGAGAAATCTGAATATATTCTATTGTTACAAAAAAAATATTGAGATTCATAACATATTGAAATTGGAAGGAATATATTAAATAGAAAAATTAACAAATATTTATCAGGAAATTTTACTGACATTAAATCTTTTATTTTTTATTTAATTTTTTAATTTATTTTTATATATGCGGAAAAAAAAATTATATATTTTTTATATTCATTTTTCAAACAAGTAGAAATTAATTTTATTATATTTGTTTTTATTAAAATATAGATATGATAAATATTAAAGTCACAATATAAGTTAATGTGAAATAATTATTTTAATGTAAATATCATTATTCATAAAAATTTAATTTTAAAAAAGAATAAAATAAATATTTTATTTTAATTGAAATATTATAGTAAAAAATGAAAAAATTAGTTAAAGAAAAAAAGGATTAAAAAAATAAATCAAAGAATTTTTTTAATTTCTGATTAAATTGAGTAAAACCTTTTATTATCTAATAAAACAATATTCATAAAAATATTTTAATAAAAGGAATAAAAAATAAAATTAATATAAAAATTAAGTGTATTTTAATTTAAAAGTTGGTGTTTCCATTTCATCATCTTTATTTTCTCCAGTTACTGTATTAATAGTTGTTGATACTTGAAAAGATTCAGTAATACTATCTTGTTTTAATTGTTTTATAGATTTATAAAGAGTAAAAAAATAAATCACTCCTATAAAAAAATCAATTATCATTATAATAATATTTAAATAATCATAAAATGTTAATCCATAATAATATCTGTATTCACTATTTAAATTATAACATATTTCAACTTTTATGTTACCTATTAACAAAAGAATATTTATTAAAAATAATAAGACATAAAAAATAATCAAAATAATAACAAATCTTTTATATTGTGATTTAGATTTATATTTTTCATCATCAATTAAATAAAGAATAAGAAAAACAGATAAAATTCTTAAAATTAAAAAAAGTATTTTAAAAAATAACTGACATTTTACTAAGCCAGTGTAAAAAAAATTAATAGGATTATATAGATAATTTCCAGGGTAAACCAAATAAAATAAATAAAGATTTGAATAATTATACCATTTAGGCATTTGTCCTTTATAAAGATCGTTTTGTATAAAAAATTCATTTTTTTTTAATATTCTATTTTGAAAATGATTCAAAAAAGATCTATTATAATTAAAAGGATAATATGGAAGCTGATTATTTAGATAAGTACAATAATCATTAATTACTGCATCTTCTAAATTTAAAATTGAGAAATAATAATATTCAGAAACATATAAATTATTAATAATAGTTGAATCAATTTTTGAATTATCTGTAATTATACTTGTATTATTAGTACTATTATTAATATAAAGATAATTGATTGGACAAATTTCATTTTCTTTAACACAAAAAACATTTTTCATAAAATCTAAATAACCACATCTTTTAAAGCCTTCTTTACATAAACCATTTTTATCAATTCTAGAAAAAAGAGATAAATATTTTTCTTTATAATAAGAAACATAAAATGTAGTATTATATATTTTACTTCCTATTCCTTCTTTTTCTTCAACATCATAACAACCTGCTTTTTTATGATATTCATTACATTCTTTTCCTTCAAATAATTTTGAATAATTTATTACATGAGAACATTCACATCCTTTTTTTATTCCTTTCCATTTTAAAAAAACTAATTCTTCATATCCTTCTTTTTTAGTTAAACTTATATTATGAATTGGATATTGCTCCCATGACATTTCCAGTTTTTTTATAAATTCTTTCTTATATTCAAAAAAATCATATGATGACATAATTGTTAATATTGTATTTGCTGTTATGAAAAAAGCTAATAGGAAATTTACACATCCATTAATTTCCATATTTTTATTTAATTTCCACGGGAATAGATAATAATTATTTGTTATTTTAAAAAAAAATAATATTATTTTTTAAATTTAATCAATATTTAATTATTTATTTAATTTGTAATCATTATAATTGTAATTCTCATCTTTATTTTTATTACTATATATTTTTAATAATATCCCATAAATAAAAGTTACATAATCAGCTATTATTGATATAGAAAAATAAATATCATAGTCATAATCATAAAAATATAGAATTTTTTTAAATATGTTTAAAAATATGAAACTTAAAATTAAAAACATTACACATGATACATATAATATTCTATTTTTTTTAATATCTTTTTTTTTTCTAAACATAAATATTATTAAAAAAACAATTAAAACTATTCTTAGAATATATAAAATTATTATCATCCAAAATCTCATAAAAGTTATCTCAATAGAATTTATATCTTTTCTTATAGGAAGTCCATGATAATATTCATTAAATATAAAAAGATATTGATCACTTAAATATGATGATCCTTGTAATAAATTATTTTCGGTTAATACTCTTTTTTTTCTAAAACTCTCATAAGATGTTTGTGAAAGATAATTTTCTCTAAATCTATCACTTCCATTTTTAAATTTTTTTACTCCATCACTATCTAATAAAACTAATTCATTTTTATATATATTTTCAATTGTTGGTCTTGTAAATTCAGAAAGAACTACTTTATTAATAATAGCTAGATTTTTATTGTTGTTATCAGACTTACAATCTAAAGTACCATTTTCATTTATGAAAAAAGTAATATCATTTATTGGACAATCTTCTTCTTCATCCTTAATACAAAATTAGTTATTTTTATTATCTAAATCTCCACATCTTTTATAACCATATTTAATAACCATTTATAAAATCATTTCTAGATAAAAGAGATAAATAATTTTCCTTATAATAAGAAATATAAAAAGTAGAATTATATATTTTACTTCCTTTTCATCCATTATTAGTTATTTCAATGCATCCTGCATTTTTTTGATAATAATTGCATTTTTTACCTTCATAAAAACCTCTATATTGTGATATATTATAACAATAACATCCTTTTTTAATCCTTTTAAATAAAAAAATACTAATTCTTCATATCTTTCTTTTTTAGTTAAACTTATATTTTGAATTGGATATTGTTTCTATCTATCTCCTATAATTTTTGCATAATAAACATCAGAAGGTGAAATTTGGAATAACATTATAAAATTATAAACAATATCTCCGATAATAAAAAAGAAAAAAAAATCATTGCAATGACAGAATTGGATTTAGAGCCCATTATTTTTATATTATTTTATTACCTGATATTTTTATTTAAAATATATAAAAATATTTTAAATAGAAAATTAATAAAATTGAGAACAATAATTAAAAATGATTTATTATCAAAAAAATTAATTGTTAAAAATATTTTTTTTTATATAACATATTATAATTTCTCTTATATCAAATAATTTATAAATCTATTAAATCAAAAATAATATATTTTGGTAATTGACATTTAATAAATAAAATTTTATTGGGATTTAAATTATTATAATCTTTCCTTAATCAGAAAAAATATTTTTTCATCTAATTTGAAAATTAATTTCAAATTTCTGAATTATCTAAAGAACTCTCTTTCTATGGAATTTAATGATTTATAAATATTATTAATATTCTTTTAAATCATAAATTTATTATTTATTGTATAAAATACTTTTCAAATATATTTAAAATATCATTCTATAATATTTTTAACTGTGGTATTGATTACCTTTTTCTAAAAATTATTAGATAAGTATTTAATACATTATTTATTAAAGTAAATACATAACAAATTAATATATTATTATTGAATTATTAATTAGTTCTTCAGCATTATTTTCTTTTTCTCTTTTTATATTATTATTTTTGAATAGTAAAAAATTAATGATTATAATTAACGGGTAAAAATTTTTAAAATTATATTTTTTTATCAAAATTATTAAAAGGGTTATGAACTTAAAAAGAATTCAAATTAATAATTTTGATAATAAAAATATTTACTCTCACATTAAAACTGTAAATAATAATTATTTAATGTCTAAAAAAATAGAAAATTCCCAAAAAAATGAAGTCATAAATGAAAATGAAAAGGTTAAATATTTTTTTGAAAGATTATGTAAAAGAAACATAAAAAAAAATATGAAAAATGATCTAAGAAATATTACTCATAATGATTTTTCAAATATGTTTAAAATTATAGATAATTCTCATCAAGAAAAACCATTTAATAATAAAACACGTAAAAATAGTAATTTATCTCTTTCTCAAAAAAATATACCTAAAAACTTATTAAAAGAAGAATCAATTGAAAAAAAAAGATTAAAGAATTTAAAAAATAAAAAACATGTTTTTTGGGTTAATCCTTTTTTAATTAAATTAAATCAGGAAATATATAAATCAAAAAATTTTTTAAATCAATTTAAAAGAATTAAAAATCAAAAAAGTGAAATGAGTTTAGAGAATTATCATAATAATTTAATTAAAATAAGTTCTTTAAATTTTTCAAAAGAATCTATTGAAAAATTAAATTTTGACTTTAAATGTTTAAGAAGAAATTATTCTGTTAAAATTCTTCCAAGTAAAAAATTCATTCAAAAAATCGAAGAAGAAGAAAATAAAATTTATAAAAAAATTTCTGAGAACCAAAATAATTTTATTAAATTATTAGGAAAATTTAAATTAAAAATATTAAAAAATGATTTTCCTAAAATAGAAATGAAAACAATTTTAAAAAGTTAAAATAATTATAAATTGTGTTTATTAGAAATATAAATAAAAAGTTTATAAATATAAAAGATATTATAATGATTAAAAATAGTGTATTAAATTGATTAAAACCTATTATGATTATTTAATTAAATTATAATCTAAAAGAAAATTATTTATCACTTGATTTATATAAAATAAATCCAAAAAAAATAAATTAATTTTATAATCATCAAATACAATTATTCTTTTTTTTTAATTCAATAATGTCTATAATAAAAAGAAGATTATCACAAGAACAAGAAATGAAAATAAATGAAATAAACTTACAAAATCATAGTTTTACATTTAATAACAAGTTAACAAATAGTAAATTATATGATTCAAATAATCACACAAAAAAAACAACTTCAACTGAAATAAGAGATTTTTCTAATTATTTAAACACAAATGAAAATAGTTGTTATACAATGAAATCAAATATTCTTGATTATAGTTTTAAAGGACAACGCTTTCTTCCTACAAAAAATCATTTGAAAAAAAAATATAATAATTCAATTTCAATTGATTCAATTAATATTATGGAAACTATAAAGAAAAATAGAGAAAATGAAAGAGAAAAAAAAATTTATGAACAAAAGTTAAAAGCTATTAAACTTAGGATTCAAAACTTAAAAAATAAAGAAGATGAATTTTTCAAAAAGAAAAAAACAGAAAGTATTAAAGAAAGTAATTTCAAAAAAATAAAAAATGAAAGAAGAGATTTAAAAAAGTATATTAATATAATTCATAATGATATGAAAAAAAAATTAGATGAAAAAAAGAAAAAAGTAAATGAAGAAAGATTAAAAACTGAAATTAGATTAAAGACTTCAAAAATTAATTCAAGGTTAAAAAAAATAAATAAATATAATCAAATAAAAAAAGAAAAAAGTTTATATGATTCAATAATATATGATAATAATTATAGAATGGATACAATAAAAAAAGAAAAAATAAAGAATATAAAAGATAATAGAAATAATATTAAATTAAGTGAAGAAATTCAAAAAAGAAATATTGAAGAACAAATGAAAGAATTTTATTATCAAAGAAATGAATATAATAAAAGAGAAACTGATAAAATGAAAGAAGAATTGAAAAAATTAGAAAAAATAGAAGAAAAATATAAAGATAATATGAGAAAAGAAAATATTGATTATTATTTAATTTCTGACAAACATTTAAAACCAAAAACTTTAAGATCTAAAAGTACTCTTTCAAATAAAAGCAATTATTATAAAAAACCTTTTATTGCAGGAACGCCAAATCATAAAGATGATTTTTATTATACTCATAGACCAAAAATTAAAAATTCAATAATTTAAATTAATATCTTTTTTTAGTTTTTTTATACATAAAAAAACAAAAACTTTATTAAATTAATAATCAAATTTTTTTTGAAGTAATTATTTTTAAAGACATAAATATTGAAATTTAAATAGTAAACCTTTTAAGACTCAAATAAAAAGTTATATACTACTGTAATTAATAACAAAAGAAACAAAAGTCATTTAAATGAATTAATTGATTTGTTTTCCAATTCAGAAAGAAAAGAAATAAAATAAAATTATTTTAAGTTTTAATTCTCTTGAAATAATTATAATTAATAATATAAATAATATATTTATATTATTTTAAATAATATTGAGCATCATTGAATAAATAATGGTATTCAAAAATCAAGGAATATAAACCAAAAATTAATAAACCAAATATTAAAAAAAACATCAAAAAATAATTAAATTAAAAATTTAAAAAAGATTTAGACAAATAAAACTGATTATATTCTTTATTTTTATTTTTCTTATGTCACCTTTATTAAATATTTCTCAAAGAACAAATAAAATAAAAAACAAAAAAAAAGAAAGAATCCTTAAAAATAAACCAATAAAAAAAATAATATACCAAAGAATAAGTGTTTTTAAAGTAAAAAAAATATAATAAAAAAAATCAATTAATAAAAAAACAAAAATTAATAAATTTAATAAAATAAAACGAAAAAATAAAATATAATGTCAAATATATCCCCAATTTTAAGTACAAATTTAAACACTTCATCTTTACCTCCAGTTTTTCAAATTCCTCAAAAAATACCAAGAAATGATAATATAAATTTATCTATTCATTCAAAAGTAAATTTAAAACCAATAAAAAATAATAAAAGTAATAATATAATTCCTGTAACTTATATGAATAATTCATCTTATGATAATCCAGTTTTTAAAATAAGAGGAAAGCCTTTATTAAAACCAATTAATATGAATGAAACTAGAAAAAAAATTTCTAGAAATCATAATATTAGTGATGTTAACTTTAATTATAGTGAAATTAATAAAAATAAATCTCCTGAAAAATTCTCTAAAACAAGTCAATATTATTTTCAAATGATGCAAAATATGCAAAATCAAATGGGAAAAACTCAAATATCAAAACTTGAAAAAAATTTAAGAGATCTTAAAATGAATTCTATTTCCATTAACCAAAATAAAAATATGATTGATAAAAATATTGTTATATTAAAAAATAAATTAACAAATGATAATTTAAATATTGATAAAAATTATAAATCAAGTGTTTATGCTAATAAAACAACTTATTTAGCTAATAAAAAAAATTATTTAAATTCAATTAAAGAGTTTATTCCTATTAATAAGAATAAAAATTTAATGTTACATTTACCTACTTTAAAATTATATTATTGCTTTAATATATCTTATAAAAATTTTGAAAAAGTTGAAGAATATATTATTCAATGGAAAAAAATTGATCATATTTCAATTGAGATAATGTGTATTTTTGATAATGAAACTGATGAATATTATCAAATAATGGTTGAAAAAAATAAAAATGGAAATTTAAATAATTTAATTAAATCAATGGGAAATATTAATGAATATATATTAAAAAATATGACTAAGCAATTAATTCCTATTATTCAGATTTATAATAAAAAAATTAAAATTAGAAATTTACCATATTATAATATTATTGATGTAAATAATATTTATTTTGATCATCGATATAACATTAAAATTTTTCCTGGTTGTTTATATTTAAATAATGAAGATGATTCAATTATTTATGATTTATTTGAGAAAATAAATTTAAAAAAAGATAATTCAAATTATCAATTAATAATAGACTTGTATAACTTAGGTATTACTCTTTTAAATTGTAATTTAAAAATTTTAAATTGTTCAATCAAAGATTGTTTAATAATGAATAACAATAATTCTCTTAAGCATAATGAAAATTGTTGTTGTTTATTTCATTGTATTTCAAATCATAATGATATTTTTTCTGATTTATTTAAAAATTTACAATTTTCTGATAATTACTTTGATTTTATTCATCAAATTACTTTATTCAATAAAGATAATTTTAATTTAGATTTAATAATAAATCATTCATGGTTAATTACAAATACAAATAATAATATTAATCCAAAAAATAATATAGATGAATTAATTAAATTAGGAAAATTATATGATTTTGAAAATGAATATTATACTAGTAATTCAAATATTGAAAATTATGATTTATTATGTTCATCTATATCAAAAAAATTAAATGATTGTGAAGAATATTTTAATTATTTTTCAATCAAAAATGCAAATATGATTTTTGCTACTGTTGATACTGAGAATTTATCAAAAGAACTTAAAGTATATGAAGATGATATTGAAAATAAATTATATAATATTTATGAGACCTACTTCTCTTTACAATTTAATAATACTATCAATTAAATAAATAGAATTAAATTATAAATTAAAAAGAAAAAAATATTTAAAAATCAAAGATTATTTTTTTTATTTATTTATTTATGATATAACTGTTAACTAAATATTTAATATTTTTTTTAATTGTATTTCTCTTCATTATTTTTTCCTTCATTCTGTACTGATCACCTATTTTAAACTTTTAATTTTTTTAAAATTTCATATAATTAATTGAATTATAAATCTTTTTAATATCAGAAGTTCAGTTTAGATTATTGTATAGCAAGATGATTATTATTTCATATTAAAATTAAATAGAAAATATAGTATTCATTATTTAAATAATGATAAGAAAATGAAATTTAATTTTTTAAAGATATAAAGTTAAATTTCGGAAATATATTATTTCTTTTTTTAGTTGGTTGTAAATCTCCCTTAAAAATATAAAAATAATAAAAAAAAATTTATTAATATATTTAATCAAAAGTCTTATTAAAGAAATATTATTAAAGTTTCATAAAATAAGAATTAATAAAAAATAATGATTAATATATTTATAATTATTATATATTAATATTATATTAAGTAAATGTATATTATTTATATAAAGAATTTTATTATTTTATAGTTTTATATACTTTATAAAAAGAAATTTAGGGATTTATTTTTATGATTGAATATATCTTTTATTTTCTTTTATTCATTAATTAAAAAATTTTAAAAATAATAATATATTTTATAATAATTATTATTTTCTTAAAAATACAATTATCTCTACTGAAAAAAATGTTTCCAGAAAATTCCCAAAAAACAAAACAAAAAAAGAAAACAATAAAAAGTAAATAAATAATCAAAAACAAAGAAACTAAAACAGTTAAAAACCCAAAAAACCATTTTAATTAAAAAATCCAAAAACTAGCTTTAATTATAATCAAAAAATCAAAATATAATATTAAAATATTCATGTCAAAATTAATTACCCAAATTTCATTTCTTATATATAAACCAAATTTTTCTTAAATAAATCAAAAAATGAACAAATCAAAGTTAATATGTCAAAAAAGAATAAACAAAGACATAAAAGAAATAACAAATAGTCCTTTAGAAGGAATAGGAATAGCACAATACAACAATAACTTTATGCAATACATAATAAATATTAAATTACAAACTGGAATATATAATGGATATTGTATTCAACTTTTATTAACTTTTAATGATAATTACCCCATTAAACCACCTAAAATATTAATTTTTCCTAATCAAGAATTAGATGGAAGATATCATCATCATATATTTAATGATTATTCTTATGAAAAAGGATTTAAAAAATTTTGCTTTGATTTATTAGATAATGATTTTATGAATGTGAATGAAGAAAAAACTGGTTGGAATCCTAGTTATACTATAAGTTCTTTATTATTACAAGTTCAAAACTTTTTATCTGATCCAGATATGGAAAAATCACATTTACCTAATAAAACTCAAATTGATTTTCTTATAAAATCAAATGAAAATTATAAAAATATTTTCAAGGATTCTAAAGGAAATGATATTATTCATACTTGGAAAAATCCTTATCCAAAAATGTACTTTGAAAAAGATTATGATAATAATAAAAACAACGAAATTTCAACAAACAAAGAAAAAGAAGAAAAATTACAAAGAATAAAAGAAAATTTAACTTGTTTTACTTTAAAATTAAATTATATTGATTTTCCTGATATTTTATTAGGTTATCCAATAGTAAGATTATCAGTTGGAAAGAATAAAATAGAGTTATATCCAATTCCAGAATTATTATCTTATGATGCATATATTAATCAATTTGAAAAAGAACAAAAATTAGAAAGATATTTTGATATATCTTTTAAATCAGCAAATAATCAATTTTATAATGCTTGGCTTCCAATATATATCAATGATGAACATTATAATAGGAATAAAACATATATTTTAAATTCTTTTTCAATTATGAAATTTGGTCCTTTAGGAATTGAAAAATATGATTTTAAACCAAATCAAATTTTTGAAATGTTACCTATCATTTTAAATAAAATGATTATTGGAATATTTACTAATAAAAATTCATTAAGTGAATCTTTTATTGTTTGCTATTTTCATTATATTTTATTGTTTAAAAAATTAGTGAAGGAATTTAAAAAAGAATTTGATGATTATATTCGAAATATTTTAAATCAAATTGAAATGAATAATTATGAAATAAATAAAAATTTAATTCCTGATATTGGAAATTTTATGATGTTATTATTCTTTTCTGATTTAAAAATTTCTGAAAAAATGTGGAATTGTTTATTTGAAGAAATTTTTGTAAGGCAAATGTTTTGGATTTTTCATTCAAGTGAAAATGAAAACACAGTTAAAAATATAATCTTTAAAGCGATTGAATGTAAAGATTCAAATATTAAAATATCTAATAATAATACTATTGTTAAAAAAATTCCTATTGAAAAGCAAATTATGAATTTAAAAGATAATTATCAATATTGTGATAATAAAGGTTTAATTGATGATATTATTGAAGATTTATCAAAGGATAAAAATATTATAAATAATTATAATGAAAATAAAAAGGAAAATAATATTAAAGAAAACATTAAAAATTATATTAAAAAAGGTTTAGAAAATGATTTTAAAGGTTTTATTGATGAAAGTTCAGAAGATGTAAATAAAAAAATAACAAGTTTAGTTGTTAAAAAAAGAGGATTATCATTTTTAATAAATGGAGGATCTCTGGAAGCTTCCAAAAAAAATAAGACTTCAGGAAATTCAAACAATAAAAAAACAACACCTAAAGATAAACCTGAACCATATGATCCAAAAGATTATCAAAAATTTAAAGTTGAAAATTTATTAATAAAAATTAAATCAAAAAATTCAAAAGATTTTTTAAAATATGCTTATTCTTCTCAAAGAGGAAATCAATTACTTGTTATAACTTTTATTGCCAAAAATAAAATGGATAATAAAGAATTTATAAAGGAATTAAAAGATAATTATGGTATTTACCTTAATGTTAATTCTTTTATAGTAGAAATGAAAAATAAATTAAAAGAAATTAATAGTTATACCGATTTATATAGATTTATTGGATGTAATTTATTAGATGATTTATCTGAAATGGAATATATAATTCAAAGTTATAAAAAAGCTAAAGATAAAAAATATATTAGACCTTATATAAATAATAATTCAAATTCTGAAAATTTAAGAAATACAAGCAGTTTTTTCACAAGAGGAAGAGGAGGAGGAAGAGGAAGAGGAGGAAGAGTATATTGTTCTATTTGTGGTGAATATCACTAATATACATTTATTTAATTTTTTTTAATTTATAAAAAATTTTATTGATAATATTTGGTTATAAAATTTTTTTTTTGTTTATTTAATCATTATCAAAAAGATAAATAATAATATTTTATTTTCATTCGTAATTATTTAAAATTAAAGCTAATATAATAGACTAATATGGATATAAATTCATTTGATAACAATCGGTAAATAAATTTAAGATTTTTTAATTTCATAAATTTTATAAAATGAATTTGAATAAATGGGGAAAAAGTTTATTAAAAAGTTTATAAAAAAAATATGTTAAATATATAAAAATATCATAATATTTTTATCTTTTTTTTTGGATAAACAAGAGACTATATTTTAAACATTTTTATGAAACTTTATTATGAATTAAAATCATTCCCTAATCTCATTTCTTGAGATAATGTTATTAATATAAGATTTTCTAATAAATAATGGGACTAATATTTTAAACTTTATTATAAAAAATTTAAAAAATTAAAAGCATCAAATTAAATAATAAAAAAAAGATGAATTGTAAAAGTAAGAAAAAGTTAAAAATGAAGAAGAGCTTATATCAAATAAAAGTGAGATGATTATATTTAGATAATGAAATTGAGAAAAATAAACAATTAAAAATAGAAAAAAAAGAATCTTTAATAGAAGAAGATTAAATAAATGATTATAATCATGAAAAATTAATTAAATTATAATAAATGAATTGGAAGAAGATAAAAAGTAATTGGTAGAATCAAAAACATTTAGAAAATAGAAAAAATATTAGGAAAAATGAATATAATAAAATTTTATTAAAAATAAGGATAATATAATATAAAAAAATAAAATCGATGAAAATAAAATTGAAAATATGTTAAATAGACAATATCTTCTTTAGATATGGAAAATTAAATTATATATTAACTTAAAATCTTTAAATAGACTTAATATTATAATTAAATAATAAGTATTTTTTATCGTGAAATAATTTAAAGAGTAATAGAAAAAAATATTAATGTAAAGTTAAAATGACGATAATATAATAAATAATTATAATATTTATGTTGAAAAATGTTTTAGTTATTAATAAACTCAACAAAATATAATCAAGGAATTGATTTTAAATTTAATTTATTAGAATATTAGATAGGATAAAATATAATTTTTTTTATAAACCTAATTCAA
>JAJJLU010004063.1:0-19437 GCA_023807065.1 Isotricha intestinalis
TTATGTTATTAAGAACTTTATTAATAAAAATTCAAAAAATTGTATTAAAGAAAAATCTCCAAAAGAATTTTTAAATAGAGTTAATTTAACTGAAGAATTATCTCCTGGAAAAAAAGAAAATAATCCATTTTCTATTACTTTTAAAAATAAACGTTTTAATCCTACTATTACAACGTCAAGAAATAGGAAAAAAAAAACTGGTACAAAAACTTCTTTTAATGAATATGAAAGAAATTCAAAGAAAAATAATTCATCAAAATTAACTCCTGAAAAAAAAATAAATACAAATAGATATGATGATTTTACTATTTGTTCAACTAAACATAGCTTAATTGAATTATGTATTGGTTTTAAAAAATTTTGTAAATCAAAAAATTTTATTTTAATTGAAAAGGATAAAATTAAATATACTATATTTTTAATTGAAAATAAAAAAATTACTATTGATATTTATAATAAAGATGGAATTAATATGGTGAAATTAACAAGAAAAAGAGATAAATATTTAGAAAATATTATTAAACAAATTATAGTAGAAGTAGTATTATAATAATCATATATATTTTTTTTTTGATATTTTAATGATAATTAACAATAAAATATATTAATTGATTAATTTATTATTTAAAGAATTTTAAAATATTTATTTTTAAATTTTGTAATATAATATAAAATTAAAATTAAAAATTATTTAAATAATGTCCCAATCAAAAGAATTATCTCCTGATACAAAAATAAGATTACTACTTTCTTTAATTAATGATGATGGATTTGATAAATTTGAAAAATCTTTTAATAAATTAATTACAAGATTTTCTGAATTTTATGGTTTATTTTCTCAGAATATTATTAATTATTTAACTAAATCTATTTTATTTATCCCTCTAAAAACTAAAATTTATACTTATGCAATTTATCAATTCAATAAAAATGATATAACAAAACAAGTTTTTGAAGAAATTATTAAATATTTAATAGAAAATAATAATGATTATTTCCCTTTATTAAGAGCTTTTATTTTTTTTATTCAATGTACAATAATGAAAATTATTCCTGAAAATAATTATTTGGATTATATTAAAAATTGCATAGAAAAAAAGAATAATTCTGCGATTTGGTACATTATTAAAAGTATAGTAATAATATATGATAAAAATAATGATTATGAAATTATAAAAAAATCAATTGAATTAATCAAAGATTCAAATTTATTAAAAGATAATTTATTATATGAAACAATATATAACTATTTAATTGTTGATAATGAGACAAAAATTAGAGGATGTTATCTTAATATTAAAGAAAATAAAATATCTTTTGATAATTCAGAATTAATTAATCCTTTTGAAAAACTTGAAAGTATTAATTGTGAAAATTTTGATTTTCCAAAAGATATAGATTATGAAATTTTATTTGATAAAGAAAATATTAATTATGAAACTTATCATTATAAACTTATTCTTTCAGATATTGTTAATGGATTAAAAGATAATTATCATTTATGTGAAAAATATTTATTTAATATATTACAATTTTATGATATTGAATTGAATGAAGAAAATAATATTCAAATAATTTTAAATAATTTACCTTCAGTAATTTTATCATTAATTTTATATACTTTAATTAATCAAAGTGATATAATGTTTTATTCTTCAATAACTGTGAATATAATAAAAAATAAATCATCGCTTTTTATAGAAAATGATGATAAAGAAAAAGAAATAAATAAATTTACAAAGTACATAGTTAATATATTACAAAATGATAATTTTTTAAAATCTCTTTCACCTATTCAAATAAAGAATTTAGTTCAATTCCTTTCATTTTATATACCAAATATAACAAATAGTAAAAATGAAATATTAAATTTAAGATTAGTGAATCAAACAAATATATATAATAATTATTATTGTAAATGTTTATGTAATAAAATATGTACGTTAATAACAAAAGAACAATTTATAAAAATAACTTCAATATATAATGATAATTTTTTATTAAATATTTCAGAAGAACCTAAAATTGAAGACTCATTTAAGCAAAATGATAACTTTAAAGTAATGGCAGAAAACATTAAAAATAAAAATCTTTATAGTTCTTTTGAATCATCTTTAACAAATAAATCAAATGAAAATGAATTATTATATAATTTTATTTCTGCAATAATTTATAGTAGAAGTAAAACATTTAGTCATTTAAGTAAATCAATAATTTTGTATTCAAATACAATTAAAGAAATGAGTAAAAATAATAAAGATGAAAAAGAAAAAATTATTATTAAATCAATTTTTGATTCTTTTGAAAGTTCAACGACTCATATTTTCTTTTTAATTGGAGCTTTTTTAGATAATTTATTAATTTCTCATTCAAATGTTATTAAATTTATTTTCACTGAAAAATTACTTCAAAGTAAAGAACATATTATTAATTGGATTTATTATGATTTAATTGAATTAATAATACAAAGTTCACAAAATTTATATGAAAGAACTGGGAAAGTGTTAAAAGATGAACAAACTAATTTAGCTGAAAGTAATGAAGATTCAAGAAAAAATATTATTGAAAATATTGAAATATTAGAAGAGTTATATAAAGGATTAAATAATGAAAAGAAAAATTTACCTGAAAAAATTTTACAAAATTTTATTGGATTATATGATACTAGTGAAAAATTAGGAGGTGAAGAATTAAAAGATTTTGTTAAGAAAATAATTGAAAATGAAGTTAAAAAGTTTTTATTAGAAAAATTAATTGATCAAGAACAAGCAAATAAATATTTAATAAAATAAAATAAAATAAAAAATAATAAAAAAAGCAAATAAATTATATTAACGTTTTAAATTTAAAAAAAATTTATTTATTTATTATATACAATAACTTATTTTCATAATGAAATTATTCTATTAATTATCTTTTCTTTTTTCTTTCAAATTTAATTTTATTTCTTTTTAATTTGTAACTAATTGATTTTCTTTCATAGTAGTATAAGCACCTTTTAATCTATTTCTTAAAAGTTGAATAGAATTATTTTTATTTAAAGAATTAGTGATTTTCAAAGTAGGAATATTTTTTGAAAATTTTTGTATTAAAATTGTTTTATTTGGAGAAGGTGAAATTCTAAATTTCCTTTTACTTTTAGGTTTTAAACTATTTGCTTGATTAAACAAACTTTGATTTGGACTATCAGATTTAACACTATGACCAGGAGATTTAGATTTAAAACTACAATCAATTTTAATTTTTTTCTTTTTGGGTAAAGGAATATAATTAAGTTTTTTATTAAAATCATCAAATTTTTCTTTATTATCATTCTTATCACTTGGTAATTTTATTAAATTTATTTTTTTAATATTATTATAACTTAAAGTCCTACTTCCAATTCCAGTACTATTTGATTCAATTCTTTCCAAAGAATTATTTTTCTTTAATTCTTCAATTCCTTCAATAGCACTTTTATATTCTTCTTCTAAATTTTTTTCTTCATTATCACTTGTTTTAAAAGTATATTCAATATATTCTATATCATTTCTTTTTTTGTGTTTTGGTTCAGGAGGATAAAAAGGTTCTTTAATAGGGAACTTTTCAAAATATTTTACATCAGAATCACTTGATAAATTTGGTATAAAAGGAGGTTTCATATTTAATAAATTATCCCAATCAATATCATTAAAAAAAGGATGATTTTTAATTTCTAAAACACCATTTTTTCCAAGTCTTAAATTAGGATTATTTATCATTTTTTTAATTAAATCTTCAGCATTTTTACTTAATTTAATTTTTCTAGGAATTTCTAAGAACTTTTCCCAATGTAATATTTTATAACAAACTCTACTAGTTTCTTTAGAACAAAATGGTGCATAACCACATAACATTTCATAAAAAATTATTCCAACACTCCACCAATCAATTTCAGGACCATATCCTTTTTTATTTAAAACTTCAGGAGCTACATAATATGCAGTTCCAACACAAGAGTAATTTTTTTCATGTTTAAAATTATCATCTTCATTATTTTCATTATTAAATTTTATAATATTTAAATCATTATTATATAAAGAATCAGAAACTTTTGCAAGACCAAAATCACTTAATTTAATATGACCATTTTTATCTATTAAAATATTATCTGGTTTAATATCTCTATGAATACAATGTAAATTATGTATTGACTCTACTGCACTTATAATTTCAGCAATGTAAAATTTTGCTTCTTTTTCAGTTAATATATCTTTTTTAATTAATAATGACATTAAATCACCTCCAGGTAAATAATCCATAACTAAATATAAATAATCTCCTTCTTGAAAAGATGCTTTTAAATCAACAATCCAAGGACTTTTTATTTTTGACATTAATAATTGTTCGTTTCTAATATGTATTATTTGATTTTTTGTTTCTATTACACTTTTTTTTATTTTTTTTATTGCTACAATATTCCCTGTTTTTTTTTCTTTACATACATGTACTTCTCCAAAAGCTCCTCTTCCTATGATTTCTAAAGATTCATAATCTTGAATACTTTGTTTTTCTCTTTTTTTTCTATATTTATACATTTCTTTATCGTAAATTTCCTTTTTAATTTTTTCTTTATCTTTATCTGATATATTTAATGTATCTATTTTATCTATTATCCCATTCCATTCTAAATTCTTTAATGATTTTAAATTATATTTTCTTTCTATATATTTTTTAGTAATTATAACTTTATCATATGTCTTTTGAGATATTTTATGTTCTTTTAATAGATGTTCTAAAGATGTTTCTCTTTTCATTTATTTTTAAATAATAATTTAATTTCAGATTGAATAATAATAAATGTAAAATGTAAATGTATTGATTCTTTTTATTCTATAGATGATAAAATATAGGATAAAATAAAATAAAATATTTAGGTTAAAGATTTTATTATAAAAGAAAATCAAATTGAATATTTATTTAAAGAAATTTAGAATAATAAAAATGAAAAAATAATAGAAGGAAATATATGAATTAAAATAAAAGTTATTATTAATAAAAAAAAATAATTTTCTTTTAAAAATGATGATATACTATATTAATCAAGAATAGAATTGATTATATGTATAATTCATGAGTTATAATATTAATATTTAATAAATAAAAAAATAAAATAAAAATAAAAAATATAAATAAAGAAATGTTTAAATAAATAAATTAAATCAAAAATTCAATAATTAATAAAAAGAATTGAATAATTAATTACATTCTAAAAAATCAAAAATAATCAAAGTTCAATACTTAATTAATAAATTTGACCAATTTTTTCAAAAATGAAGATGATAAAAAATTAATAAAAAAAAATTGTTAAATAATTTTTCTTTTCATTTCTTTTTATTTTTTTTACAACATCCTCCATTATTTATATTATCTTTTGTTTTATTATCTAATTTAAAATTTTTTTCTTTTTCATTATCATCAATTTCATTTTTTACCTTTTCATAAGCAATATTAATTAATTTATAAAAAGATTCTTTAACATTTTTATTATCTTTAGCCGAAGTTTCATAAAAATCAGCTTTTAATTTATTAGCTAATTCTTTTCCTTCTTCAAAAGAAACTTTTCTTAAATCTTCTAAATCTGTTTTATTTCCAACAATCATTAAAGGAATTTTAGTAACATCAACTTTTTGATTTGCGAGTTCAACCCAATGTTCAATTTGATTAAAACTATTTTTATCAGTAATATCATAAACTAAATAAATTCCTTGAGCATGAACAACATATTGTAAAGCTACTTTTTCAAATCTTTCTTGTCATGCTGTATCCCATATTTTTACTTTTATTTTATGACCATTTTTTAATAATACTTTTTTTGTTTTTAATTCATAAGCTATTGTTGTTAATGTATTCATTTCAAAATGATCATCTACGAAAACTTGTGTTAATTGAGTTTTTCCAACTTGGGAATTTCCTAAAGTTATTAAAGATATTACTATTCTTTTTTCTTCTTCTTCTTCTTCTTCTTCTTCAGACATTTTTTATTCCAAATTTATTTATTTATTTTAATGAGTATTTACTTATTTAAAAATATATTCTTTTAATTTTTATGTTTATATTATTTATATTTATTATTTTTTTTATTATTTTTTTCATTTAAATTTATTAGTTTATTTTCTATCATTCTTTTTTAAATCTCTCTTATATGATTTTAATAAATAATATTTTGTGTTATTTATTTCATCAATTTGATTTGTTAAAGTATCAATAAATTTCATATTTTCTATTTTAGGGGTAGAATTTTTTTTAATAATTTTAATACTATATTTTCTTTTCATTATTTTAGAAGATGGAATTCTTTTAAAAAATCTACTTGAAGTTATATCTTTTTTTGCTTTTAAATTTTGTTCTTCTTTTAAAATTTCTCTTTCTTCCGCTAATTGAATTTCTTTTTTTAAAGTAGATTTAAAGAAATCTTCACAATTTAATTTAACTTTTCTACCATTAAAATTTTCTCCAACATAATCATTAGGAACTACTTTACTATTTAATAAATCTTTTTGAAATTTTATTTCTTTCCCAAATTGATTATCCAAGAATGAAATTTTATCTCTGAATTTTTTATTAAAAATAAAATGATCAAAATCCATTCTTTCTACTTTATCGTTTTTTATCTTTTTAGATATTTTTGTTTTATTTTTACTTGTTATTGAACTTCTAGAATAACTTTTTATTCTTGAAGCATTTAAATTTTTATTTGTATATTGAATACTTTCATTAGTTAATATTATATGATTCTTATGATTATTTATTGTAGAATAATTTGAAGATTCTGTACTATTGTTATTTAAATAAGATTTTTTTAATTTTAATTTTGATATGTGCTTAACACGATTAGTTAATTTTATATTTTTTATTTTCTTTTTCATTAATTCATTTTCTTTTAATTCTTGTATATCACTATTGTAGGTATTATTATTGTTATATGTAAATATATTATTTGAATAATTATTACTATTAGTTATATTATTTTCCTCTTTTTTATTTTCATTAATATTACTTTTTCTTTCTTTTTCTCTTTGATCATTTTTTATTCTTATAATCTGTTTTTGAATAATTTCTTTAGTTCCTTCACTTAATTTATGTAATTCAATTTTTTTCATTTTATCAATAATATTATTAAATTTATTCTCCATTAAATAATTTAACACATGAATTGTTTTAGTAGTGTTCCCAACTTTTGGTGTAAATGGTTTTCCTTTAATATTATTTAATAAATCTGGTTCATCATCATCAATTTCTTTTATTTTTAAATTTTCAAGATATTTTTCTAATATTTCAAATTTTTGGATATTATCTTTTTCTTTGTAAATTATTTTAGGTTTAGGAATTATAGACTTAAGTGGTTCTTCAATTAAATTATGAGCTTCTTTCTTAAAAAATTTAAAAATTTGGTCTCTTAATAATTCTCTTTTTTCCATATTATAAAGAGTAACTAAAAATTCAACCATTGATTTATTAGGAATTGCATTTCCAAACCATTTAGCTTGTTTATAAGATTCATAAGCAGAATCATAATTATATTCATTTTCATTACAAACTCCTAAATGAAAGAAACAAATAGATATTTTTAGGAATATATTTTCAATTTTTTCTTTTTCCTTTTCATTACAATTATTAATATTAATAAGGGATTCTAAATAATCATTATTTTCTAATCTTAATTCTAATTCTTTATAAGATAATTTTAAACATAATATAATATATCTTTTAGCTGTATCAAAATTATCGGATATAATATATAAACTTGATAAGAAAATATATATATCACATGCATAATGGAATGAATCAGGAGAACAAATAAAATCTGATGAATTTTTTATTAATCTCTCTCCTAAACCTAAAAATCCAATAGAATCAAATAAATAATTTTGATATATACAAAATCTTGCATAATTAATACATTGTCTAAGTAATAAAGTTATTATTATTTCATATTTACTTGAAAAGTATTTATCATTTTTATTTTTATTAACTTCTGTTATAAAAGTGTTTAAACATTTAGTAAAGTTTTTTAAATATTTCTCTATATTTAATATTTTGTTAATATTGTAGTAATAGGAGTTTAATTTTTTTTCAATTATTTCTTGATATGAAGTTAATCTTAAAAATAAAATTTGCCAATAATAAGAAGTCTTAGTATCTAAAATCAATGGTTCTAAAAATTTTATAGTTTTTTTATATTGTTGATTATTAAAAATATCTAAAGCTACTTTAAAAATTTTTTTAGAAGTTTTTTCACTTTGAATATGGTCATCCTCTTCAGAACATTCTGATTGTTCTTCTGATGAATTATGATTATTTTGCATTTATATTAATTAAATTAAAACATTATTTTTAGTTAATTAATTTTAAGGAAAATAATATAAGCCTTAAAGGAAAAACAAAAGAAGTTATGATAGTAATGATAATGAATTAAAAAAAAGGTTTGATAAAATTATGAAGAAAATATAAACATTAAAAATAATATTAAATTATTTTCTGATCCGATGATTACTTTTTTTGTTTTTTTTTAATTGATTTAAACAATAAAGAAAAAAAATATTATGATTTTTCTAAAAATAATAATCTGATTAAAAAGAATTTTCATAGATTTCACTTAATGTTTTTAATTTTGCTATTTTAAGATTTTTTTTATTTTTTATTAAATAATGAAATATAAATTTGAAATTTAATTAAAAATATAAAAATCAAAAAGAAAGTTATTTAGACAATGTCAAATTCAATAAGAAATTAATAGGTGAGTGAAAAAGTTAATAAAAAAAAAAGAAGATTCATAAATTTACCAGCAAAGATATTGTTTTTAAATTTCTCATTCAATAAAAACAAATTTCTTATATTTCTTTTACTAATAGTTTAAGAAATAAAAATGTAGATATAAACTACAATCTATCTGAAATTAGCTAAAAATAATAATAATTTAAATGAAGATGATTCAATTAAAGAATAAATTTTATAATACAAGTAATTAAAGTAAACAAAATATAAAATCAAATGATAATATCCTTCTTCAAAAAGATTTTTTTATGACAAAAAAGTCTTAATCAATGGAGAACATTGAGATAAATAATCAAGAATCAATATTTTTCTTTGATAGTAAATATGATAATAAAAAACAAAAATTAATTCTTTTTGAAAAGAAACTTCAACAAATAATTTTGTAAAAAATTTAAAAATTCAAACTTTTTTTGATGAAAATATTAACCAAAAATCAGATTTATCAAAGAATTACTGGAAGAAATATTAGAAAAAACCGTAGAAGAAAAATTAATATAATAAAAACTAATCCTCTTATATTTTCGAAACCTTATAATACATTAGGATCAAGGTTAGAGAAAGATTAATGACTTGTGTAAAAAATAAATATATTCTGTTGGTAAATTTGTTTATTTATTATTTCTATTTCTAGGAAATGATTCGTATATAAAGCAAAATATTAAAAAAAGTTTTATCTTCAATTTCCCATTTTCAAATTAAAAAATAAAGAATATACTATTTAAAATAAGAAAATTTATTTTTTAAATTTTGCCAAAATTATTTTTATAAATTTGTTAATTTTTTTTTCATAATATATAATTTTCTAATATTCACTTTCCCAAAAAACTGAATTATTGTATGATTAGTAGATAAGAATATTTAATGATTCTTTCTTCAAAAGAATTAAATTCAATTATATTAAATATTATAATATTTTAGTTGTTTGACATTTCTTCGACGATTATTTGAGAAGATTTGGATTTTATTATTTAAAATAAAAAAAATTATTAAATTTAACATTGAATTTCAATATTAGTAATTGTGGTAATAATAAAAATATGAAAATCTAACTTTCAAAAATAATATATATATATAATGGAAAAAGAAAGAATTTGAATAATCTATAAAATTATTCACATGTAAAATTACAAATAAATAATGATTTATTCAAAAAAATAAATATACATAAAATCCTTTTTATATATTAGAGTATTATATGGAAATACTAATAAATATTAATTATCTTGTAAAAAAGGAGGAATGTGAGTAAGACTCTATATAATAAGAAATTTAAAACAGAAAGAACAAGGCTAATTTTATTTTGAAAAAAACCTAAAATAACTATAAAATATTTTATTAAGTGTTTCCATATAATTTATAATATTAAATATAGAAGAAACAGTAAAAAATAGATTTTTTTTAACAATTCCAAACCTTTTTTTACTATTCTAAACGGTTAACTTCCAACTCCCAATCTCATATTTTATAAAATTAATTATATTATTTTTCTCAAATTTTAGAATTTATATAAAAATAATTAACCAATCATGAAATATATCAAACAAAAATTTTAAAAAAAAAATTATATTTTACAAATTAAAAAATAATAAAACTGATATTTTATTATATTATTTTCACTTAAACCATTAATTATGTTAAATTAAAAAAAATCATATCTTGAATTTTAATTTATTTATGTGTTATTCTTTTCTTATTTTAATAAAGTCATGTGGATGTTGTTTATCTATATAATTCTTTAGTTCACATTTTTCACATAAATAATAGTCATCATGACATTCTGAACATTTATATAATATTCCTTCTATAGGACTTTTATTACATTTTTTACATGTTTTATTATAATGCTTTATATTATTTGAATCAACTAATTCTTTTAAGTGAGTTATAGCATCATTATTTTCTTTAGTTATTTTTTCATATTCTTGTTTTCTTTTGTCTTCTAAATCATTCCATTTTTTTCGATATGAATTCAAAAAATCTTCACCTTTTTTATTTAATTGTTTCAACACTTTTTCTTCAAGATTATTGAAATATGAATCAATTTTTTCTTTAATTTCTTTTTGTTTTTCTTGAATATTTTCTTTTGGGGTATTTTTACTAATTGTTCTTTTATCTAATTCTTTTATTAATTCATTTTGATTTGCTTTTGAAATTTTGTTTAATCCTTGAATTCTACTAATTAAACTATTATACTCATTCTTTTTTGTTTCAAAATCAACAATATTTTTCTTATTTTCATTTATTTTTTTGGTTAATTCTTCATTTTCTTTTTCTTTTTTATCCATATTTTCTTTTAATGTTGCAATTTCCTGTTTTATTTTTATTATATCCCATGTTAATTGTTTATATTCTTTTATTGTTTTTTCATTATCAATATCACTCAACTTTTTATTTTCAACATTTACATAATCATTATAATTTTCATTATCTTTTTTTTGAGCACTCCAGTCGTTCATATTTTCTATTGATTTTTTTTTTTCTTCAAGTTTTTCAATTCCATCATCTGTAAGTTCAAGTATTCTCTCTTTTTTGATGAATATTTTCTCTTTTTTTATTAATTTTAATTGAGGAAATTCAAAATATATATTTTTATCTATTGGAATTTTATCAACACCATATACTATATCATATTCATTTGAATCTATATTATTTGATGTCTTTAAATTTAGTTCAAAAGGTAAATTTAGATATTTTCGATTGGTTACATCATAAAGTTTTAAAATTTTTTTCATAATTTTAATAAAATTTAAAATAGATAAATGAATAAAAATAATATTACAATTTTTTGAAAAATAAAAAAGATTATTCTTAATTTTTCGAAATAAAAGTTATTTTGAATGATTTTAAAAAATAAAATGTTATTAAAAATAATAATTATGAGTTTTTTTTTTTATTAATTGGAGGAAGAGTTTTAAATTAATTACCATCACATGGGAAAATAAAGAAAAATTAAAACAAACTCAATAGATCGATTAATACTGGTGATTGGAAAAATTATTATAATTTCTGTTACGTCTTTTTTTTCTTTATTTTGACTTAATTCACATAAGAATTATATATTTTATTTAATATAAAAAATATAAATTCAAATACAATAATATTTATTTATAAAATTAACTTTAATGCATTCTTTCTTATTATTTTTTAAAAATGAATAAAAAATAGGGTTGGAAAAGAATATAAATCAATTAAATAATGTATTTTTTGTTCTAATCACATTAGTATTTTGAAAATACTTTAAATCAGTTTTCTTATTTTGAAATACTCCTCTATTTGTTAAAAAAATATATTTAATTTTATTTTTTAATCTTATAAATTATAAAATAAAATTATATCATTTAATATTTTTCTAATTTTAAATCTACAAATTTTTTAATCAATTATTATATCATATTTTTAAAGATTGATTTATTTATTAACTTATAAGAATAAACTCCTCTTTCTTTATTCATCAATTATGTAATATATTCTACATAAATTTTAAATCCTTTAATGTATAATTAGAATTTTATATTATTAATATAAATGATTATAAATCTTAATTATCTAATTTTTTGGAAACATTACTATAATCAAAATTGAATTAAAAGAATATTCAATCATTAATAAACCATAGATAAATAACTTTCTAGATTTATTAAAATTATTAAAAAATAAAATTCACTATTATATTTAGGAATCTTAATTTTTTGAGTCATCATTAATTTGAATCAAAATTTAATATAGATGAAATAAATAGTATTTAATTCATGTTTTGAAAATTAAGTAATAATTTATTTTATCAGTAGATTAATTAATGAAAATATTGTGATAAAAGAGAAAAAAAATTTAGAGTTTTTTCTTCAAAGAATCTAAATAAAACATTGAATATAATTGATATTAAATCAAATGAAAAAATAGAAGATAAAGAAAAAGAAATATTTAACTAAAAAGAGGAAATACATAATTGAATAAATAAAATAGAATAAATAAAAAAATAGAAAATGAAATTCATCAAAATAGAAAATAAAATAGATTTAGAAATTCCATGGTTTTATAAAGAAAAAAAATTAAATTAATTGATTCTTTTATTGATAATATGATTTGTTATATTTCAGTTTTATCATCTGTGAATTAATTGATTTTGGAATGTTTCATTTAGAATCTTTGATATTTATTTCAAAAATAGAAAAAAAGAATATAAAGAGAAAATCACTTATTTTTATTTTAAAAATGAATATAATTGTCAATTTTATTCTAAATATGAATTTAAAGCATGGGTTAAAAAAGGATATATATTTAAAAATATTTCTTATAAATATGATGCTAATGAAGAAAATATAACAAAAGTATACAATATAAAAATACTAAATTAATTTCTCGTTTAATAGATAAAAAAAATTAAAATATGTGAAAAATAAATAATCTTTTTATATTCAAACATTAGGTGAATATTCTGGAAAAATAGTTTCAATGTTAATTTTAAAAGAATACATTTTTTTTAATTTCTGGTGGAGAAGACGAAATCATATTTTGGGATTTAGATATTTTTTCTAAAAACAAATTATTGTTGAAATAATATAGAATTAATGAAGGAATTAATAAAATTATTGAAGCAAGAGAAAAAATATATTAAATAAAATTTTCAGGAATCATTATTTCAATGTCAAAAAAAATTCATTAACACCATTGAATAACTTTTTAAATGTTGGGCAATCAATTTAATAAAAGAAAGAAATAAATTTTTACTGAAGAAGAAAGTAGTATATAATAATTATAAGAAATAATAATAATGATTTTAGTTAATTAAGGGATGGAAGAATAATAATATACTGATGTGAGAATATTAAGGTTTTAAATTATCAAATTACAATCAATTGTTTTTAACAATTTATAAGGTAAATTCATAAATAAATAATAAATATAATAATAAAAAAAGAATAAAAAAAGATTTTTAGAATAAATGACTTAAAACTTATTTAGAATATTACATTATTTATTAAAAAATATTCTAATAATTTAATTTAAAAAAATGAGATTAAGTATTTTATCATTCATTTCTTTAATTTATTTATTTTATACACAATCATCAAAAGAACAAAATTTAAATGAATCAACATGTAAATCAGAAAAAGAAAATATTTTAAAAAAAGAAAAGGAAATGTATATGAATTATCAATATAAAGTTAATTCATTTTCAGTTACAAATATTCAAGCACTACAAATAATAGGAATATTAGAACAATTTAGGCCAAATAATATAATTGAATATGGAACAGGAATAACAACTGATATTTTTGAATTTTATTGTGAAAAATATAATAAAAACTTATTAACAATTGAACATTCTACTAAATATCAAAGAGAAAGTTCAGTTTTGTTTAAATTAAACTTTAAAGGAAATGTAGTAATAGATGATGTAAAATATAAAAATACAAATATATATGAAGGATTAGAGGATTTTTTTAAAAGTTATAAAAAAAAATTTGATTTTGTTCTAATTGATGCTCCTCATGGAGAAAAAAAAACATATAAATATGGAAGAATTCAAATGATTGATCTTCTTGTATTTGATTTATTAGAAGATGAAGGTTATTTTTTAATTCATAATACTGAAAAACCTAGTGTTAAAAATTCACTTGAAGTCTTATTAACTTTGTTTAAACAAAAACACTATAAAATTAAAATGGAAGTTTTAGGTTATAAGAAATTTAAGCAGATGACAATAATTAATTTTATAAAACAATAAAATAATAAAATTAATTTATTATTATTATAAAATATTTGATAAAATAAAAATATAAATTTAATTTATTAAATGAGATATTTGGTGATTCATATAAAAATCCTATAATTGGTGAAGTTTTCTTGAAAATCAATAAACTAATAGTTATGTCATCATTTAGATTTAAATTTGTATAAAAAATATTCAAGTATAATAAAGAAAAAGTGATTTGTATTTTCATTAAGATAATGAAATTAAAAATCATATTGAAATGTAGGAATTTAAAAATAAACAGGATTTAAATTTAAAAAAATATTTTGATGTTTAATAAGGAAAATAAATAAAAACATGAACATGATTTTATTGTAATATAATAATAATTTGACCATATATCAATTCATTATTATGATATTTTAAATTAATTACACAAAATTATAAATATAATAAAAGGTTTCTTTATCTTTAGAAAAATAATTAATCTTCTATTTATATTAAAAAGGTCAAAATATATAATAAATAAAAAATTAGAATTCTAAAAGGAAAAAAACATCATTTTTGTAAAATCATATATTTCTCTAAATATTCAAAATAAGTGAAAAGTAAAAATTCAACAAAAATCATAATAAATTGGTTACATAAAAAAAATAATAATATCATAAGGATGTGAAGTAGCAACATATATAAAATAATCTTTTATATTTTATGAACATCATTATGACTAGAATGTTATCTTTTTTTAATGAATCAAAAAGTTTTTCCTCAAAGATATGTAACAAAAAATAATAACTAGTAAAACAAAGAAACAAATTTATTAGGAGAAAGTTATTATGAAAAAAATAATTTAAAATCTATATCAAAATCAAACAAAGGATATTAAAATATTTTTATAATCTTATCCTAAGTAATTCCTTTGATTTTAGTTAAAATTTCTTCCATAAGTAATTTAACTTACCCTCTTAAGAAAAGAATTTAAATATGTTAGTGTCAATATTCTTTAAAAAATAATAAATTTAAAGGTTAAAATTAGATATACTTTATAAAATATTTAATGTAATTAAATGCTTTTTATTGTTAATATATCTAAACTTAATTTGTGAAAAAGATTTTTGTGATTCAAAAGTGTTGATAAACTTTTATTTGTCTTTTGTTTTTTTGTATAATCTATGGAAGAATATATTCTAGATTGAATAAAAATTAAGACAAGTTAAATAAAACATAAAATGATATATGAATTAAAATCTTATGAGTTTATAAATCATTAAAAATGAATGATGATAAAAATAAAGGGAGTAATAAAAATAAATATTTGATAATATTTATCTGTAAAAAAAATAGGTAAATGTATTAAATAAAATTTTCTAATATTCTTTAAATCATTATATAAAAACATAAAAGTATAAATTAAGATAAAATTATAAGTTAATAATTAAATAAATTCAAATGACCAAATATTTAAGATTTTATCATCTCCATAAGAACCAATCGTTCCATTTTTTAATTGAATAAATCCTCTAATAAAATCATCATGAGCATTATATATTGTTAAAATATATTCATAATTATCTAATCTATAAATTTTTATATCTTTACTTTCTCCTCCAACTAAAAATATTCCTTTTTCTTTAATTACACTAATCCCTCTACAAGAAAATTGATTATTTATTTCTTTAATAATTTTTTTTTCGAATATTGAAATTACTCTAAATGAAGTATCTGGATAATTATCAATAATAATAATTTTATCTTCATCAATTCTACTTAAAGAATTCAACCATCCACATTCAATTTCTTCTAAAACAATAATTAATTCAAAATTATTTAAATTCCAAAATTTAGTTTCATTCCATCCTGAAGATATTAAAATATTTTTATCTCCTAATAATAACATAGAAAAAATTTTATCAGAATGTGTTAATATTGTAATATTTTGGTATTTATTATTATTTAATTCCCAAATTTTTATTGTATTATCACTTGAACATGATATTAAATTATCATTTAAAAAATATATTACTTTCCATATAGTATTATTATGAGGATTGTTAATAACTTTATTTATTTTAAATTTTTTTTCTTTTTTAATCCATGTTTTAATTGTTTTATCAGAAGAACAAGTAACTAAATTATTGTCATCTTTAATATCAACATAATTAATCCAATCATCATGAGCATTTTTAATTTGTTGAATTATATTTAAATTCTTATCATATATTTTAATTGATTTATCAGAAGAAACAGAAACTAAGTTTCCTGAAGGAAAAAGTGACATCGAATTAATATAATCATCATGTACTTCTAAGGATTTATTCTTTTTTAAATTATATTTATTTAATTTATTCAATTCTTTTGGAATATTTTTTTTGTTGTCTAAATCATTTTTATTCATAATGAATAATAAATAATTATTTTATTTTTAAAAAAATTCCAACATATTTATTTTATATATAAGATTTTAATAAATCACAAACAAAAGATAAAAAATGTGTTTTATATGCTCCAAACAAATAATTCTATTTTTATAAAAGCAAATTATTCATAAAATCTTTTTTATTTCAATAAATTAATTATTTAAAAATAAAAAATCATGCTTATTTTTTGATAAAAAATCAAATTTGAAAGTTTCAAATTCTTTTTCTTTAAAATTTTCTTCTTCAGATAAAATAACAAACCAAATGATTTTCTAATTTAATATCATCATTTATTTTATCATTAAATATCTATCTTGTTCCTTCATTTATTACTTGGTAGAAGATATAATCTATGATATATTTTTTGATATAAATAAATTCTAACACTTTTTGGATTGTTTATTCAATTGAAAATGTGATTAAATTTCTTTGATTCTAATTGTATAGATTAGGTTGGGATGAAGGATACCTCCTTATGAGGGAGGGGCTAGATTTGAGGGGATTCTATGGAAATTCTTGTTTAAGGCCTCCTCTCATTATATTTTTCTTAAATTTAATATTTCATCCCGAATTTTACATTTATTATCTTTGTTTATTTGAAATGCTAAAAATCTTTTATATTTATATAAGAAAAACTATAAAATAATCTAAGATTTATTATCCTTTTATATTAAATTTATATTATTTATTTCCATGATAAAACAAAATGATATATTTATAATGATTTTCTCCTTTTTTATTTCTTTCTTTAAATCTTCATATGTTGACTTTAATTTTTCTTTGTGTTGTATTCATTTATGTTTTTATTTTTCAACTTGGAATTTTTCTCTTTATTATTAAGAGTAAGTTGCTTTATGATTATTGTAATTTCATTATCACTTTCTTTCTTATTTAACTCGGTATAATCTTCTTTAATTATAAATTATTTTTTCTTGGATTACTTTGTGATAAATTAGAAAAAGATAAAAAATTATAATTGAAAATAAGAGAATAAAACAATTAGTAACATTTGGAATATTAAATCAGGAGATATTTACTATTCAAAAATAGGAATAGAACTTTTTGAAAAAAGAAACCAAAATAATTTTTATCAAATTGTAAATCATCATTATCTTATAACCAACAGATATTTTATAAAATTAATTAATAGCTATAAAAAAGTAATTTTAACAAATTATTATTTTAAATTTATGTAATAAATATAAACTTAATTTCTTTACTTTTAAACAAATATAAAAAAGAAACAAACATAAAAATATTTGATTAATTCTTATTTTAATTTTTGATGATTTCTAAATCTATTTTAACTTTTGAATTTATTTCTATTGAAAGTAAATATAAAAACACAATATATCAAATATATATTTTTATAAATATTCTAAAATAAATATATAAAAATTTGGTTTTTTATTTTAAAATTAAAGATTCTAAAATAATATTAAATTTTTGATTCTCATATCTTCAACATTTTAATAGTTTAATATTTAAATTTATAATTAATGTAGAACAATCTTTAAGATTGATTTGTATTATATTTTGATGTTTGAATTAAATTGATGTTAAACTTTTAATGGATAAATATTATTCAGAATATTTTTTTTTTTATCATTGGATAACCTATTTTTGTAACTCCATAAACACAATATTTTGTTGATGAGTGGTTTATCATTAAATAATATTGTTGTTAAAGAAAAAAAATCTTACTTTAAAAACATAATTTTAGTAAAATCATATAACTATTATTTTTTAAATTATGAATATTTAAAATATTTCTAATTATAATATTTTGCTATTCTTAATATAAATAACATTTTTAAATTAAATAAACTTTAAATATATGGAAAAATCCAGAAATCTTTATTATTTTATAATTATTATATATTTTTATGATGAATAAATTTAATATAAATATATTAATTTTTTTTTCTTCTCATTTCTATAATTGTTTCTTTTTCTTTATTTTTATTATTGTAAATTATTCAATAAAATAATTTAAACTGTTATTTCTTTGAAGAAACATACTTTAAATAGGATATCCAAAGATTAAATATTAATTTAATGTTTTCACATTAAATTTTCATATAAGAAAATCAAAAATCATTAAGTTTCTCAAATTCATATAAAATAGTATAATAATTTTTCTTTATAATAGAAAAAAACACAAATTTTAAAGGTAAATTATAATAATTCCTTCATATTTCAAATATTTTTAAAATAAAATAATCATTTATTCAAAATTAAATTAATAAATATTTCTTTATATTATCAAAACTTAAGTATAAATATTGATTTTTTTTCAATCGTATATCATATCTGAAAAAAAAACATTTAACACATAGATTTAAATATATTTCATTTAATTGAAATCAAAATCATAAAATAAAATAGAGTTAGTGTATCTATTTTTTAAAGGATAGGTGTTATAAATCTTCAGTTGAATTAGTTTTATTTTATTTAAAAATATTTGAAATATGAAGGAATTATTATAATTTACCTTTAAAATTTGTGTTTTTTTCTATTATAAAGAAA
>JAJJLU010004064.1:0-19412 GCA_023807065.1 Isotricha intestinalis
GTGAATCAAATTTACAAAATAGTAATTATTCAAATAAATTAACAAGAGTATATTATAGTGATAGAAATTTAGATTCATATGAAAGAAATTCAAGTAATTTTTCAACATCTGTAAATAAAAGTAAATTTAATTCTAGAAATTCAGTTGAAAAAGTATTTAAACCTAGAAATTCGGAAATATCTTCTTTTAGAAAAAAAGAAGTTAAAAAAAGTAAATCTACTGTTTTTATGATACAATTAAATCCAAAAGGAAAATCAGTATATTTTTCATAAATATATATTTAATTATTTATTATTTGAGTATTTATATATTTTTTTATTATGCATATTTATATTCAATTTATCTAATTTAATATAATATATCTAATTAAATATTTAAATATTTTAAATTTATTTTATCTTTTAAAATTCTAATTTTATTTTCCTTCTTTGAATATTCTAATAAAATTAATGAATTATTGCTTTTTCTTTATCTTTTTTAATGGTAATTTTTTCAATAATTAAAAATATGTTCTATTTTGGATAACACTTCTCTTTAATAAAAGTAGTCTAATGGGTTGTCTGTTTACATAAAATTATTTCTACGAATTTAAATTTAATATTTTTATTTTTCCCTGATTTATTATTTATTATTCCCTTTTTAATTTTTTCTATTTCATTCATATCACTGCTTTTTTTAATTATTTTTCTAGTTGTATGAACTATATTAATAAAATATCAATAGATGATGAAATACTTTATTTTTCACTAATCAAATTTGAATAAAAAAGGAAATAATTATTGAATGTTTTAAAAATATAAACAAAAGCTTCATAATAAAGAAGTAACTCTATCAATCAATAAAAACTTTATATACAATTATGATTAAAACAATTATTAATTACTCTTGGAGATGATTTTTAGTAAACAATTGTCATTTGAGAAAAATATTATTCTAAAATAAAAAAATTGTTTTTTTTAATAAAGAATATAAATGTATTTTTTAAAAGTAATGATTGGACTGTAATTTAAAATATATGAAAAAGGAAATTAATTTATTTACAAAAAAAATTTATATTTGGGATAAAACATTGAAAAATTAAAAAATTTTTGGAAAATTTTTAGAAAAGAATAAAAAATTAATATAAAAAAAAATTGTTTAAAATATTCATGGAATAAATTTGTGTTATATATTAATAGGATGATTAAAAAATGAGTGATATGATGATATAACTTTTAATATATTTTTATGAAATAGTAAAAGGATTTATTGTTTATTTGTTATGCATTCAATTTTGATTGAAAACTAAAAGTAATATAATTGTATTTGAGAATTCAAGTGATTTAAATAGTTTTTTAAATTTTTCATTTATGTTAATTTTAATTTAATTGTTTAAGTTAATAAAAAATTATAACAGATGTGTGTAAAACATTTATTTATTCAATAGTGCATGTAAAAAAGAAAAAATATTTTTATATATTCAATTATTTAAAAAAGAAAAAGGAATAAATATACTAAAGTATATTTTAAGAAATTTCCATTAGAGGTATTTGTATTTGGATCATCAGATGATGCTTGTCCTTCATAAACTTTTGTAGAATCTCCTTTATTTGCAAGACTAATACCATTACCTGTTTGGCCGGTTGTTGTAAATACTCCACTAGATGCAGCATCAGTTATATCGGATAAAATATAATACTTTCAAGCAGTAGCTCCAGTTACTTTTGTGCATGTTATAGTACAAGCTGTACCCGAAGCAGCTGCAGTACAACCTCCTAATGTTGCTGAAGATGTTTTATTTCCCTCAGCATTTCCATTTATTTTTAAATAATTATCAGCAAAAGCAAAACCATTCATTGTTTCATGTACCACTGCACAAGTGATTTTGGCTGTTGTTTTTGTTGTTGAATTATTTTCTATTTCACAAGCTGTAAGTGCGTATGTATCTTCTGATGAAAAAGTAATTAATAAAAATGTTAATGTTAAATGTAAAAATTTCATCTTTTTAATTTTTATCAACTATCATTTTTCTTTTTTATATCATTATTTTTTCTGAAACTTTAAAACTAATATTTTAAACAAAGGATTAAAAACATTTCAATGATAATTATAGATTATAATAAATCTTTTTTAATAAAAAATATTATCATTCAATTATTAATTTTTAAAAAATATTAAATCAATTTTAGATAATATTTTTATTCAAGATTTTTATAAAAATAAGATAGAATAATATAATAAAAAATTTTGAATTTTGTTAAATTTTAATATATTATATCATTAAAACTTTTTTAATTCTTTTCAAGACAATAATAATATAAAAAATAAATATATCCATCAAAAGTTTATTAATTACATTTTGAAAGATGTGGGACAATAAATGAATAATAAAAGAGGAAAAAGAAGTTAAAGTTAAAAATTTGAATATCAAGAGATGTAAATTATGATATTAAAAAAGAAAAATAATATTGTTTGTGAAAAATTCAATTGATACAAAATGAATGCTCAAAAATTATTTGTTTTTTCTATTCCCATTTCAAAAAGTAAAAATTAAATTAGGTATATAATTTGGATAAAAAAGAAATAAGAATAAATAATTTAAGTGATCTTTTTTTAGAAAAGAGCTCAAAATTAAAGAAAATGAATATTTTAAAGTATTAAAAATGTTTCAATAATAGATTAAAATAAATCTTTTTTATTTAAATGTCAAAATGACAAAAAATAATTTTTATCAAGTTAAGAAATTTAAGAGAAACATTTAAAAAGTATTCAATAAAAATTTTGAAAAAAAATTTTAAAATTAATTAAATAAATATTAATGATAATAAAAAATTTAAATGAAGATAAAGGGTAATTATAATGAACAATAAAGATAAAGAAAAATGTATCATATATAAAGAAGAAAATAATAGTAAAAATAATTATATGGATGATAAAGATGATTATAATGAAGGGAAAATATATTAATTAAAAATAAAAATTATTTTGAAATTACTTTTTCATGTGTATTTATAATAAAACAAATATTAATACTAAAATACAATAATATTTTAATTATTTTCTTTTTTTTTATTAATTGATATATCATTATTTGATTCATATATTATATTTTGTATATTATTATTATTTTTGAATACTATTGAATGAATTTTTACTGATGATGAATTTGGTTTTTTTAAACCTAAAAAATTACTTTTATTTTTAAAACTACTTGAAGTTTTAATTTTATTAGAATTATTTGATCTTTCACTTAAATTACTTAAATTAAGATTATTTTTATCATTTATTTTTTTTTCACTATAATTGCTTCTAAAACTATGATTAACTTTAATATTTTTTTCTTCTTTAATATCTTCAATATTATCATCTTTAATATTTTTATTTATACTTTTATTTTTTATAAAATATTTATTATCTTTATTTTTAATATTTTCAATTTCTTTTTCTTTAACGGATTTATCAATAATAAATTCTTTATTTTCATTTGTATTAATTTCATATTCTTCAATATCTAAAGTTGGCATTTTTTCATCTGATTGAATTAAATTTATTTTAGTTTCTTCATTTTCAATTTTAATATTATCTTGTAATATTAAAGAATGTTGAAATATATTATTATTCTTTTTTATCATTTTTTTTTCTAATTTTTCTTCTTTTGAAAATTTTCTTTCTATATTATTATATTTAAAGGGTTGAATGTAATTTTCTTCTGATATTTTTGTTAAGTTATTTTCTTTTTTTTTATTTATTTTTTGTAAATTATAATAATCTAATTTTTTACTACATTCAACTAAATTAACAAATAAATATGAAAGTAAATTTATTTGATTTTCATTATTATTTATTATATTTTCATTATTTAAATTATTGTTATCATTTGTATTTTCTTTTGTTTTAGTTTCTTTATACTCTCCTTTATCATTTTCATTATTAAATTTTTCATTATCTCCTTCAAAAGTAAATTGAGTATTTTTTCTTTTTGAACTTTTTTTATCGTCATCAATAATTCTATTTGAAAATAATTGAGATTTATTATTTTCTTTTAATTTTTCATTTGCTTTGGTAAATAAACTAGAAATAATATCATTTTCTGTTTGTTTCAATTTATCAAGAACTAAAGGATATTTTATTATAAATTCAAATATTTTTCCTAAAGGAATTTTCTTCCAATCAATTTGATCAAATAATTCTTGAATATTTACAATTTTTAATCTATAATTTAAATCACCACTTAACCAATTTTCAATTACTTTTAAAATATCTTCTTCTTTATATTGTTGATTATTATTTATATTTGCAATTAAAATATTAAAAATATTATGTGGAATTAAATTTATAGTTGTTTCATTTAAAAGATTTTGAAAACAACTTTTTAAATAACATATAATAAAAGATTCAACAACACAAAATTTTAAATTTATTTCTAAAATTAAATTTCCAATATCATTGATTCCTCTCATATACATAATATAACTCCTGAAATTATTAATGGTATAAAGTGTAACAATACTATTTGAATTTATTGTATGATAAGTAACTTGTAAATTATTATTATTTTCACTTTCTTCAATTAAATGTGCATATGATATAAATGAAAAAGCTTCAATATTATTTATTGGATTTAATTTTAAAGAAATTGAAAAGCTATCATCATTTTTATTATATATTGAAATAAAAATGCATTCTTGTTTATAAAATTGAATTAATTTTTCTTGGTAATTAAATGATATATCTTTCATTATATTTATTGAATATGTTGGTTTTACTGGAAATTTATAATTTTGAGGTATTATACTATTTATTAAAATACTATTTTTTAAAAGTAAAAATACTTTTTCATAATTAATTTCTGACTCTATTATATTATTATCTTCTCTTAAATATGTTATTAAAATTACCAATTTAGTTGCATTATCACTTGTTATTTCTATTCCTTTTGTATAAATATCAAATAAAAATGTTTCTACTAATTCAGCTAAAAGTTTTTTATCTAATTTTTGAAATTTTATTAATTGTTTATCTTCTAAATAATATACAAAATTTTCAATTATAAAATCCCTTAATTTTAAAAAGAAAGTAAACCATTTTGATTTAATATTACTATTTAAATTTTCAGAACAGTATTTAAAAGCATCATTTATAAAAGAAATACTTGTTTCCATATTTATATTAGGTTCTAAATTATATTTTATAATATCATCTAAAATTTTATCACTTTTAAAATAATTTGCCAATAAACTTAGTTTTTTAAAATTAAATGATAAATCAGATAAACTTTCATTCAATTTTTTACTATAAGATAATTTAACATAAGTAAAATAATCTTTTAAATTTTTGTGATCAATCCATTTCTCTTCTAAGATTAATGTTTTTGTTTCATAATTAAAATTATTTAATATATCAGGATAACCTTTAACTAATAAAGAAAAATCAACTTTTAAACTTGAATTATCACTTTTTAATTTTATATAAATGCTATTACTTCTTTTACTTGTTGTACTTAAATTATCTGGATCTTTATCATTAAACATTTTTATACTTGAAATTATTGAAGATGTCATATTATTATTATTTTCAGAATATTTTGATAGAGTTTTTTTTATTGAATATTCTTTTTGAGAATTTCTTTCATCTGGAAAATCAAAAAATTCATCATTAGAAAAATTATCACTTTTATCAGTCTCATTCATTGGAAAATTAAAAATTAATTTATTTATTGAAATATAATCTTAATAAAAATAAGAAAAATTTGAATTGAAAAAAAGCGTTTAAAAAATATTAAAATAAATAAATTTTTATCATAAATAGGAAGAGTTAAAAACAAAATTATATAAATGTCAAAGCATTTATTTTCAATGAATAAAGATGATGAAGAATACTTTAATTCCAAATTATATTTTGCTTTAAAAAAATATAATGAATCAAAGGAGGAAAATAACTCAAATGAAGAAATAGAACAAAAATTAAATTTTCAAAATTTAAATAACGATAATTTTATATTACAAGAATGTCTTTCAAAAGATTTATTAGAAACAATAGATTCATTAAGTCCAGTAAATGAATTTAAAAAGGAAGAAAATATAATAGATACTTTTAATTTAGATGAAACAAATGATTCTTCAATTTTATTTTATTCTTCTCAAAAAAGCGCCTCAATTGATGATGATATAATTCAAAATGATAAAAATAAAGAGATTATTCCACTTGTTGATAATAATTATTCTTTTATTCCAAAAAACTTTATTTTTAGAAAGCAAAGAGGAAAAAAATATATTGAAGGAAGACCTGGTGATTGGATTTGTTACTTTTGTCAAAATTTAAATTTTTCTTTTAGAATTAAATGTAATAGATGTGGTGTTTTAAAGGAAGAATCTGAAAATGAAAAAAATAAAATTGTTAATTGATTTTAGATTTTGGGATAAAAGATTTTTATATCTTTTTTTTTTTCTTTTAGGTTGTATGTATAAATAGAACTTATTATATATATGTTATAATTCATCTTCATTTAAAATATTATAATAATTAAAATAATTATTGTTATTGTTAATTAAATATAAAATAAAATTTTAAATCAAAAAATTTATCAAATTCAAATCAAAAAATTTATCTTGAAAATAATTTAAAAATAATTAATTTAAACCTACATTTAAAAACCGAAAAACCAACGGAAAAAACGATTTTAAAAAACAATTTTTAATAATATCATATTAAAAGCATAAACAAATCTAAACAAATAATAAAATAGCAAAAAATGTTTAATTTACAAAAAGTGAATTAAGTATTCTTTAAATATCTTGATTGAATTTTCCAAAAATAGATTTGAATAAATCTTCACCAAATCCCATTTCTACTCATTTTTTGACCTTAATTTGAACATTTTTTTAAGGATTAGCATAACTGTTTTAACCTTTGATTAGCAGTAACATAAAAATTTAATTTTACTTATATATTATTCATCAGCAACATCATCTTATAAAATTAAGAACAGAGAACAAATAATTGCTTGAAGTGAAAGCAATTCTAATTGTTAAAGCAGGAATCTATTCTTTCTTTACTATATCTAAATATATTCCACCTGTTAATGAAGTTATTTTTAGGTGACAAATTTTTATGTCAAATTTCATTTTTAGTGGTTTAAAAGATTATTGCTTTCATCATACATTCTTTTACTCCTCTTTCTTTTTCTTCCTTTTTGAATCTCCTCCTATTCTTTTATTATTCTGTTTTTTATTGAGTTCATTTATTTTTTTTTTTTATTTAATTTATTCATTTTTTTTTGTAATTTTTAATGAGAATTCTGATTACAAAAGATGGGGAAAATTTTATTCATGATTTAAATTTTTCAGTTAATCATCCCTTAACTGCGAATAAAAGAGAAAAAAATCAAATTAAATTAAAAAAAAATTCTTCTTTTTCTACTTATAAATTTATTAACAAAAGAAATTTAAAAAATAATAATAATTCTTTTTCAAAAATTATAAAATCATTTTATGAAAGAAATGATATGGAAATTGACCCAAAAGAATTATCAAAAGCAAGAGTAATAAAAATTTCAAAACCAAAAATAATAGGTCCTCATATTTTTAATAAATATTTTAAATATATTTCTTATGATACATCAAAAAAAATTTTAAGTATGAAAGATTCTTTAAATAGAGGTGTATTTAATGAAAATGGAGAATTTTTTCCAAAAACAAATGAAACATCTAATAATAATATATATAAAAATCCTTCTAACGTACATTTAAAAGATTTATTGTCTTCTAAAACTTGTGAAAAAATAAAGAATGAATTTATGAATTTTGAAAAAGAAAAAATAAAATCTGTTTTTTCTCATCCAGATTTATTTAGAACAATATTTAAAGAAAAAAAAGAAGATATTGAAACAATAGATAAAGTTATGAATTTAACTATAAATTCAAATAGAGTTAATTTAATAAAGTATTTAAAAGATAATGATAATATTTCTTTTAAATTTTGTTATGAATTAAGTAAATATAATGAAGAAAAAAAATATAAATTAAATAAAATTTGTCAAAAAATTTTTCAAAGGAATAAAAGTGTTCAATTAAAAAATAAGAATTACAATACAATTAATTTATCAAAAGAAAAAAAAGAAATAAATTCAAATATTAAAAACCTTTCTCATAAACTACAAAGTGGAATTCAAATAATTAACAATTATAAAAATAAAAAGGACACAACAAAATTTTTTAATAATCAATTAAATGAAATGAAAATCAAATATTGGAAAAAATATAATGTAGATCATTTACTTGGAAATAAATTAAATTTAGTTAATCATTCTATAGATGTAAATAGAGAATCAACTGATATAAAATATGAAACATCAAGGAATTTCTATAAATATACAGTATATAAAAGAAAGGAATCAATAAAATAAATTTTTTTATATGTTAAATTTATAAATATAAAAGTTCAAAACTAAATAAAAATTCATTTAAAAATAATACTAAAAAATTAAATAAAATATATATTTGATGGGAAAACAAATAGAAAAATATCAAAAAACTAAAGAAAGAAGATTGATACTTTTATTTTTAAATATTTTTAGGAGTTTTAAAAATTTGAAAATTTTATCAAATAATTGGTATTCTTAATATTTTATGGGTTATATTTTTTTTTAATTTTTTTTGAACAATGGTTTTCTTTTATTATTTTTAATTTTTTTGGATTTTTTTTTATTATATAAATGATATTAAATCTAAGGATTTTATTTATATGTTAAATATTTATACTTGAATTTTTTAAATGAATTTAATCACTTTATATTTTTACATATTACAAATTCATTTCACCCAAATTTTATAAATTGAGTTCTAAAAATAATAAAATTCAAAATTTTAAAGGAAAAACCAAAATACCCATATATATATTAAATTTTTGCAAAAAGCGCAAAAAATAAAATATTGATTTTTTAAATGAATCTATATATAAATCATATTTAAAAGAAATTTTAATCAGAACTTGTGTCTGTGTCATATGAAGAATTATTTTTATTTATATTCTCTGTTCTAAAAAATAGATATGTAATTTCTTCATTTTCATTATTTTTATAACCTTCAGATAAATAAAATTTTCTGATAATTTTTTTTGGATTTAAAAATCTATATTATAAATTAAAAAAATACTTTTGTTTTGGAGCATTTAAAATTGAAGGATGAAAATCTTCAATCTTTTCCATTTTAATTTATCACTTTTCTTTAAAATTTTTAAAAATTTATATAAATATTAATTTAAATAATAACTTTATATCTTTGATTTGGTCTAAAAAGTAATCTTCTTTTATAAATTTCTTAAAAATTATTTTTAAATTTTAAGAATCTTTCATATTTCATACCATTGAAGTAAAAATTTTTATAAAATAAAACGAAGATAAATTACATAAATTAGAAGATAATTGATGAATTAATTAATAATTTAATCATTCATCTAATTTATCTTATTTATGATTCTTTTATCAGTTAAAGTTTAATTTTATAAATTTTTTTTTATAAATTAATAATTGAAAGTTCTCTAATTTTTTGTCAAAATAAAAATTTATTAATAACCAATTCTTCAAATTAAACTTTATCTTTTTCCATCATTAAAAAAAATTTTTCAACATTATAAAATAAATCTTTTTCAAAAATAAATAGTAAACTCTTAATCATTTTAAAATTTTCAAAAAAAAACAATTTTTAATTTCTTCATTTGGATTTTTATTATTTTTCATAATTATAATTAAATGAGGTTTAAAAAGCAATTCTCTACATCTCATAAATTTAAAACATCTATAAAAAAAGAAACAAAAACTTTTCATCAAACAAAAGAACAAAATATAAAAAAAATAAATATTAAAAATTATCAAAATAAAAAAATAAAAAGGCAAAGAAAAGAAAATTCCCTTGATGAACTTACAAGAGATTTTATTCAATATGTAAAAGATACAAAAAATATAAAATTGAACTTAAATGATATAGTTAAAAAATTAAATGTGAAAAAAAGAAGAATATATGATATAACAAATGTTTTAGAAGGTAAAAATAATATAATTTAATTTATAGGAATTGGATTTATTAAAAAAGAAGCAAAAAATCAAGTAATATGGTTAAAGCCTGAAATTTTTGGTAAAGATTATATTCAATTCAATCATGATTCAATTCAAAAAGTAATAAAAAAGGAAGATAAAGAACATAATTTAATTTTGTTAAAAGAAGAAGATGAAAAATTAAATAATATGCTTTTTTCATTAAATAAAAGAATTCAAAAAATTACTCAATCTCAAAATTATAAAAATTACTCTTATTTAACTTTTGAAGATATTAAAAATTTATCAAATAAAAATGAAGAAAATAATATGATTGCTATTAAATCATCTGATTCATTAAATATTGAATATATTTCTTCATCAGATATTCAAAATGCTTATGAAAAAACAAAAGAAGAATGTAATTTAGGATTAAATTTAAATTATAATGATGAATTTTTTAATAATTTATTTATGGATCATCAATTATTTATTCAATCTGAAAAAGCAAATGATGAATTAGGAGTTTATATTATTTGTAATGATAATGAAAATAGAAGTGATTTACAGGAATTAGAAAATAATATTATTAATTATAACAATACTTCTGCTTTGAAATCTAATTTAATGAATAAAAGTAATAATTTATTTGAAGATAATTCACCTTTCAGAAACTCATTTAATTTTAATCAAAGAAAAATTTCTCTTTCCTCTGTTTCTTCTAAGTTTTTAAAAAATAATGTTTAAATTTTTTTTAAATATTTATCTTCCTATTATTAATGAAAAGTTAAATTTTATTTAAAAATCTTTTTAAATATAATAATTATTAAAACAAATTCCAAATAATAGTAAAAGAAATTTATATATTTAAATACCTATTTTAAAACATGTAAATATTATTGTTAAAAAATGAAAATCAAATTTATAATTTCATGTATAAGTAATTATAATAAAAAATTAAGTGCAACGATTTTTACAGATTATAAATATTTCCTTTAAATAAAAAACTTTAAAATTTTCAAATTAATTTTTATTTTTCCTTTTACCCTTATTTCCCAACCTTCTCATTATTTTATTCTTTGTTATTACTATCATTATAAGATTGTTCATTATTATTATTATCTTTTCCTTTTTTATTCAATTTTGCTTTTTTTTATAATACTTTTTTTTAGAAAACTTTATATATTTTTTTGATTAATATTTAATAAATCATTATCATCAGAATTTCTATTTTTAAATATCCTTATATATTTTTTCATTAGGACATTTAATTAATCTTTTACCTTCTTTAATTCCATTAATATATTCACTTTTATATATTCATCCATTTGTCGATTATTCCATTCATTGTTCCATTTTCAAAATATCTTTCATATATCACCATCATTCCAATTATATTCCTTTTTACATTAATTTGATTATTTTTAAATTCATCTTCATAAGTATCATCTAATAATTTATAATATACTTTGCCATTTAATATTATTTATAAATTCTCCTTGATATATTTGTTCTTTTGTTTCTTCTTTTCCTTCTTTTTCCATTTTTAAAATCTCCTAAATATTACCATATTATTTTTTTATGAAGCATTTCCTTCTTTAAAATTACCTTCAAATTATGCTCTTCTTGATTTATTAATTCCCTGTTCAATGAAATTTATTAAAATTTTAAAATATTTTCTTCCATCTGTTAATGATAATAGTCATTTTCCATCCAATATCTATTTCTCCTATTTAATGCATTAATTAAATTTTAAGGTGTAAAATTTTGTATATAAATGAAGTTGTTTTTGAAAATGAGAATTGATTTCTGACATTTTCAAGAAAATATTTCTTGATTAACTCATATAATGATTTTGTTTTTCTTTATATAATTAAATCTATAGTTAAAATTTAAGTGTGTTTAAAAATAAATAAAGAATAAATATTTTTTTTATTTTTGTTAATAAATTCTTTTTATTTTAAATTTTTTTGTATTATTTAATTCCAATTACCCTCATTATTTTCATATTGGTTTATATTTGGAAAGACAATATTTGACATTTTGTAAATTTCACTTTTATCTTTTTCTATAAAATTTTGATTAATATATGGATTTTCAAAACGATTTTGATTATTATTATTATTGATAAATAATTTATCATTTGAATTATTATCATTGAAATTATTATTATTTAAATAAGGATTCTCAAAATTAGAATTATTATTATTGTTATTATTATTTAAATATGGATTCTGAAAATTATTGTTAAACATATAATCATTTTCAAATATTTTATTATTTTCACCTCCAAAACTAAAATCATTGTTCATATTATTAAATTGATTTTGATCTCTATTTTCAAATGAAAAATTAGGTTCATCAATATCAAATAAATTATTGGCATTATAAACATTAGGCTCAGGTCTAAAAGAATTAATTAATTCTTTTCTTTTATTTGTTTCATAAATATTAGTATTCATCATCAAACTACTTTTCATTAATTTTTTTCTTTGATTATTAAAAAATTCTTGTTTTTCAATAAAATATGAAATAAAAGGTTCTGTTTGACCTTTTTTTTTAAAATTTTCAAATCTAATTTTTGTTTTATTAATATCATCACAAACTCCTAAAGTAATTTCCATTAAATTTTCATCATTTATTTTATTGCTTTCAATAGTTTTAATTAATGAATTATTTCCTTTCTTAATTGATTTAATTATATCATCAACACCTTCAATTGAATTATTATCAATAAAATCATTAGCCAAAGCAATATTGTCAACTAATATTTTTAAATATGATACTAATTTTGAATATTTTTTCTCAAATTTCATAGGTAATAATAATTCTTTTAGACTTGCTGAATAATCAAATATAAGATCTTCTTGATTATTTGAATTATCATATAATACACTTCCAAGATATTTATCATATGATGATGTATAATTGTCAGGAAATAAAATTCCATTATTTCTTAAGTTTTCATATATACTTGAAAAATTTGGAATTTCTTTTCTTTTAGATTGAAATGAAATCCCCCATTTTTTTATAAGAGATAAAATTTTATATTTAATTTGTTCATTGTTATTAGCTCTTAAAAGATTTAATATTGTCTTATAAAAATTTTTATCTGAAATTTGGAGCCAATGATTATTATTTCCTTCAGTAACTAGAAAATCAATTATATCTAAAAGAAGTAATTGAGTATCTAAATTTGAATATATAAGTTTGTTTTTTAGATCATTTAAAAAAATAGATAATCTATAATATAATTAAATAAATAAATTTTTTACTCTTTTGAATTTGATGAAGTTATAGAAAGAATGTTTTTCCAATCTTGGGGACTATAACCATTTGTATTAATTATTTTTTGTAAGCTTGATGCCAACATTTAAATAAATATTTTTTTTTTAAAAATAAGAAAAAAATAATACACGGATATTTAATCTATATAATTGATTTATTTAAATTAAATGTAAAAAAATACCTATCTTTTGTGATAAAAAAAAATAAAATATTTGAAAATTATTTATTTCTCTATATAAAAAAAATAAATTTATGAATCAGATAAACATTAGAAAATGAAATTTCAGACACCGACGATCTCAAATAAAAAAATAGATAAACTGTATATTTAATATCAAATGATTGGACAAATCATTTTTTAGGATTTATAAATTTACTTCATAATATAAGATAATACTAATGACTTTAATCAATTTTTAGAATTTTGATAATTTTAATTGAAATTGAGAAGAAATAATAAAATTTAGATTTATTCGTGGAGTTAATATTTTTTATTATGAAAGATGAAGATTTTTAGGAAAAGAAGAAATAAACAAAAAAAAGAAATTAGGAATAAAAGATGAAATAGCAAAAGCATATTTAAATTTATAAAGAAACTTATGGAAGGGAAATGAAAGTTATTTAAGTCCATTTCAGTTTAGAAGAAGATTCATTGAATTTCCAAGGTTCTTTGATAAACAAGATTCAAATATATTTTTAACATATATATTAGATAAATTTCATGAAATCTAAAAAATCATATATTGAAATGAAATAAAAAGAAGAAAATGAAACTGACAATAAAACCTCTAAAAGATGATGGAATAATTATAAAAATAGAATTATTTGCCTGGAATATAATAAAATTTCTATTAATTTTGATTCATTAAGTATTCCTGCTGTAAAAGTTTTCTTAAAATGTATATTACTTAAAAAAGATTTAAACATCATAATGTAAGAAATTCAATTTTATGACCAATATATTTTAAAGATGGGAAAAATTCAACATTGATAGAATTTCTAATTAAAATTTTAATTTTTCATCTTATATTATTGTTCATTATTCAAATATTTATATGAGAATTAATTTGTATTACTAATTATTATAAAATAATTACTTTTGGACATTATAGCTTATTACTTAATTAATGGTAAATTACATGAATTCAAAACGTAAATGCATCTTTTGTTAAAAATGAAAATGATTTATTTCTTAAAGTGGTTTATATTCTTTTTTAAGAAAAGAGATTTAAGCTTTTATTGCTTTTTTATTTTTATATATTTTAAAAATTTATATTTTTTTTAAATATTTTAAATGGCTGATCTTGAAGAATTTTTTAAGGAACAAATTAAACCTTATGAAGAGAGATTAAAAAAATTAGAAGAACTTGATAAGAAAAAAGATGTTGAAATTTCTCTTTTAAAAGCCGCTATTGAACATATGAAAGAAGAAATTGAAAAATTAAAAGCTCAACTTGAAAAAAATAAATTAATTGGTCCTGCACCAAAAACCGGAACTAAAAGACCAGTTACTGGTAAAAAATAAAAATTTATTTTATATTTCTTTTTTAATTTTATTTTTATGATTTGAAATTCAAAAAATATTTTTTTTTGTTTATTTTTACTAAATAATTAGTTGTTAAGTAATAATAATATATAATAATCATTTGTTTTATCAATTATATAAATTTTTATTATTTTGAAGACAAAGATATGTAATCAATTTTAACTGAAAAATTTTCTGGTTTAAAATAATAAATTAAAGCTCTTTTTATTTCAAATAAAAATTCAGGATCTTTAACTACTTTATTATGAAAATGTCTATGAATAGAAGAAACAACATTATCAAATAATTCACTTAAAGTATTACTTTTTAAATATTTTTTTAATGTATCTACAAAAGTTTTGTCTTTATTATCCATTTTAAAATTTCCTTTTGAAAATATTTCTTGAAAAACTTTTAATATTTTATGATAAACTTTTAAAGTTTTTAATGTATTCATATTTTTTAATATAAATTCTTTAGTTATTTCCTTACTATTTTGAGGATCAAGATTTTTAGAATTTTTTTTTAAATCATATTTATTATCATTATATGTTTCTAATTTAAAATTTTTAATGTCTAAAAAATCCATAATTTCTTTAAAGAAACGAAAAGATTGTAAATAATCATTTCTATTAATTGAAAGTTTATAGTTAACTATTTTTTCTAAAACTTGTTGTAAAATATAATTACCTAAAAAACCATAATAAACTTTTCGAGTTTTTTCCAAAGATAAAACTCCTTTTAAACTCAAATAGTTAAATATAATATTCATTTGTTCTTTATACAAGTCTTTTAAAATGTTATTATTAGTTAAAGTTAAAGAATATAAATAATTATTTTCTTTAATTTGGATAACAAAAGAATTAATAACTTTATACCATTCTTCTCTATCAGTAGAATTATTTGCTTTAAAAATAAAAGTTTCACTATCAGAAAGAGTAATTTCAAATAAATCACCTTGATTTTTTATTTGTTGTTCTTTTGTTCCTTTTATTATTGTTTTTATATCATTTAAATATATAACTTTCCATAAATTTGAATCATTTGAATATGACATTATTATTTTATATTTATCTATATTTACTCTTCTAATTTCGAATTTTTTAGTTCCAAAATTATATTTTTTTAATTGACCTTCTCTTATGCAATCTTCTGGTCTTACATAATTTATTATTTTTGCTTTTGTTTTATTATTTGATAATTGAATAGTTTTAGTTGTATTATTATTTTGGTTTTTATTTTCTATTTTATTGTTTTTAGTTGGGATTGATATAAAATATAAAGATGATTTTTTGGATGAATCTAAATATTTTCTAGGTCTATCTTTTGGTTTTAATTTTAATCTTGTTCTCGGATAATCACTATTAATTATTATAAAATATATTTTATAATCATCAAAATCATTTTTTATTAATATAGAATTATCCGTTATTTTATTTTGTATAATTTGTTGATTTTTATTTAATATATCTTGACAAGTTTTATCTTTTTCTATTTTAATATCAATCTTACTAATTTTGTCAATATCAAAATACAAAGGAAATTTATCTAAATCATCTGTCATTTAAATTAAAGAATATAAGAAAAATAAAAAAAATAAATAAAAACAAGTAAAAATTTAAAAAATAAAAATAATGAAAAAAAATTAAAATGGGTTCAGATGGAAATATCTGTTATTGTAAAAATGAAGATTACTCTTCAGAATCACATATAACAAAATTTGAAAATAAAGCTAATATAAATTATAAAAATCAAACAAAACAATCAAATAGAAGAAATATTGCATTAGATTCTCTTAAAAAAACAAATGAAGAAATAAATTTAAGACAATACGGAGCAGTTAATACAATAATAAAAAACTATCATATATATAAATCAACTAAATTAAAAAACCAAAATAATAAAAAAAACATAAATATCCAAATTAATAATACAAAAAAATCAAATAAATATTATTCCCAAGATGAATATTTCCTAAAAAATAATAATAAAACAAAAAATGAAAATCAAATAAATTCATTAGAAATAATATCTCAAAAATCTTCAAATTCAAAATCATCAAAGATAAAAAATTTAAAATCAATATCATTAAACAGATCAATATATATAGGTTCAAAAATAAATAATGAAAAAAATGGTTTTGGAATACAAAAATGGGAAAATGGTTCAATATATATAGGAACCTATGAAAATAATAAAGCATATGGATATGGTAAATTTATATCAGGAAAAGATATATATGAAGGTGAATTTATAAATGACTCAGCATGTGGTTATGGAATATATTATCATGATAATGATACTATATTTGAAGGTTATTGGATTAATGATATTCAAGAAAATTATGGTATTGAAATTTGGAAAGATAATTCAATTTATAAAGGAGAATATAAAAATGGGAAAAAAAATGGTATTGGAATTTATTTTTGGCCTGATGGTTCTAAATATGAAGGAGAATGGTATGATAATAATTTAAATGGTTATGGTATTTATTATTTTGGTAATGATAGAACATATTTTGGAGAATGGAAAATGAATTTAAAAAATGGATTTGGTGAATTTATTTGGCCTGATAAAAGATATTTTGGATTTTATAATAATGATAAAAAAGATGGATTTGGTATTTATTATTGGATTAAATTAAATAAAGTTTTTATTGGTTTTTGGAAAAATGGAAAACAAGATGGTTTTGGAAAATTTATTAGTAAAAATAAAATGAAGTTTGGAATGTGGAAATTTGATAAGGTTGATTGGTTTAATAATGATGATGATGCTTTTTTATTTTTAAGCGATAATCAATTAAATAGATATTATAAATATTTTCAGTTTCAATTAGGAGACGTAATTAATTTTTTTGATAAATATGAATGGGATAATGTTTTGGATTTAAGTGGGGATTAATTGATCAAAAACATTTCTTTTAATTTAATCATTTATTTAAGGATTTTTGTGCTTATCCTTTTTTGTAATGTTTTATTAATGTGTTTTATTTAGAATTTCTTATTTTATTTACTTATTTTTATGTATAATATTTTCAAAATAAAAACATTTGAATATTAAATTCATTGTTTTTGATTATTCTATAAATTACATTTAAATAATAAAAATATTTATATTCCTTATAAAAAAATGTCAAAAAAAGAAAAAATCAATTCTAAAGACTAGTAAAAAAAATATATAACAAAATTTTTTATTAACCAAAAAAAATAAAAAAAAATAAAAAACAGTGATTACATATTTAAAATAGTATTAATAGGAGATACTTCAGTAGGAAAAAGTAGTATATTAACTCGTTTTGCGGATGATCAATTTTCATCATCATATATGACAACAATAGGAGTAGATTTTCGTTTTAAAACAATGATAATAAACAATAAAATATGTAAAATTCAAATATGGGATACAGCAGGACAAGAAAGATATAGAAGTATAACAACTGCATATTATAGAGGAGCTGATGCTATTTTTATTATATTTGATATAACTAATAAAGAAAGCTTTGTTCATATTGATGATTGGATTCATGAAATTATTAAATATACTGGTGAAAATATTCTTATTGTCATTGGAGGAAATAAAATTGATTTAAATAATAAAGAAGTTACTACAGAAGATATTGAAGTTTATAAAAGAAGAAAAAAAATAAAAGCTTTTTTAGTCAGTGCTAAAAGTGGAGAAGGTATTGAAAAAGCTTTTAAAAATATTAGTGAAATTTTAATGGATAAATTTAGAGGACAAAAGGATTTTAGTGGAAATGGAAATTTTAATGTTGGAAATGAAAATTTTGAAAGGAGTAATAACAATAATAAAAATCGATGTTGTGGGAATTAAAATTATTTTTTTATTTTTTTTTCTAAATTTTTAAAATATTCTTTTTTTTAATAATAAAAAAATAATTCTAAGTAGCTTTTTTGTTATTCTTAAAAAGAGATTTTGAATATTTTTGGATTTATAGAAATATTTGAATTAAATTGAAAAGAATATATTACTGAAAATCAATTAGTAAATGAGTCATATAAAAGAAATCAAAAAATTATATAACTTTAAAATTATTTGGAAATAAGTTTGAAATGACACGTATTAAGTCATTTTATTTTCTAAAATACAAAGTATACAAAAAGATATAAATAATCATATTATAAAACATCATGTTCTTTTAAGATTATTTCATATTAACTTTAATCCTAAATATTCATATATTAATAAAGAGAGTAAATTATATTATATTGTGATAATAAAAAATCTTATATGATTATTCTCTTTTTATAATTTAAAAAAAAATTATATGTTGAAATTACATCTTATTTAAATTTATAATAATTTCAATAAAAAATATAATGAATTTGATAAAAAATCAAAGATCTTAAATTTGTTTATTCAAAAAATATTCTTTTTAAATAATTCATCTTGAGAAAAACATCAAAATTACAATTCAATAAAACTTCCCACTTAAGTCTTGATATTCCAAAGAATAATTATAAAAATTATATTACAATGAATATATATCCTCTAAATTTTATAATAATTAAAATTTATAAATTTATTTTATGAATTAGGAGAAATAGAAAAAAATAAAAAATTTTTAAATGA